>JASKDV010208077.1:0-10457 GCA_032466395.1 Aegires albopunctatus
CCCCCCCCCCCCCCCCCCCCCTTTTCCCCCCAAAAAGATAAAATAATAATAATAAATAAATTAAAAAACAAAAACAAAACAACAAACAGAAAAACAAACAATCAAACCAACAAAACAACTAAACTAAACTAAAGAAAAAACCAAACAAAAGAAAAACGTGCTTGTGTCACTCTGATCTGAGATATCGATATTATATTCATATATTTAGATTAGAAAGATACGTCAAATTGATTCACGCTTTTTAATTAAAGTCGATTCATCAGACTCCCAAGGACGCCCAAACACACGCTTAGTTGTCACAACTGACACCTCATTTACGATAATGTTTGTCTAGAGCATTAACATGTCAGGATAACGGGATAGATACGGCTTAGAGATACAGAGCAATAAATACTTGTATTATGATATTGATTTTTATTTTGCACTAATACATTCAATAACAGCAACATGAGTTGGTGTGAGTTGAATTCATGCGTACTAAGGCAAATTACAGCTTTTTTTTTTTTTTCTCAGAAAAACTGGTCTTTATTTTGCCACTATGATCTAGCACTTATGACTTGACAGTCTTGTGTAGTGTGTTTTGGCCATAATATGTATTAGACCACATTGAAGCATAGTATGTAGAATCTAAACACAATGCAGGAAGCATTATAATAAACCAAATAAAAAATTGTTTTTGTTAAGGAAAACTATAGATCTGGTTTGCCGGGTGCAATAAATCAACAATGATAAGTCGATTAATTAGTGTAGCATTATTCTTTCCCGCGATGTCACGGGTATTCGACAAGTTTTCAAGTATATATAATTATATATCGAATCGCATGCATTTCTTATCCCTCCACGACTATATCAGGCTATCATAACTTGCAAACCATTATTCTTGTTGCTGTGATCACGCAAAGCGCTCTAGATCTATGCCTATATAATTAATTTTCATTTCTTGTTATCTTATTTGGTCACTCTAGATCTATACCTATACAATTAATTTTCATTTCTTGTTATCTTATTTGTCACTCTAGATCTATGCCTATATAATTAATTTTCATTTCTTGTTGTCTTATTTGTCACTCTAGATCTATGCCTATATAATTAATTTTCATTTCTTGTTATCTTATTTGTCACTCTAGATCTATGCCTATATAATTAATTTTCATTTCTTGTTATCTTATTTGGTCACTCTAGATCTATGCCTATATAATTAATTTTTATATCTTGTTATCTTATTTGGTTACTCTAGATCTATGCCTATACAGTTTATATTATGTCTTGTTATCTTATTTGGTCACTCTAGATCTATGCCTATACAGTTTATTTTATGTCTTGTTATCTTATTTGGTCACTCTAGATCTATGCCTATACAGTTTATTTTATGTCGTGTTATCTTAATTGGTGGTGATTTTATTTTCTTCCGTAGAATTACTAATAGTTGGTATTAGATGTATTTTCATGTATCAGGTACTTAACTTACAGAAATATTTCCCTACGAAATCCATACAAACTCTCCAAAAACTAAAAGCGATAGAAGTGTTTTGATAAGATGCATACTAATATAGCCTTTACTTTATTGTCTAGGCATTAATATTATCATTTATATTCACCCTTGGCTTGAGAACTTGATTCAAACGCCGTTGACTTAAGTGTACCCCTAGTTTCAGCCTAATTTTTATCAATCAATGTGCGATTACACACCGGTTTCACTCCGTCTTCCGCGATTGCTTTGATTACCACGCAGTGGCGTTGATTACTCTGGGAAATAGTGGATCGTGGGTTAAAACGAAATGGCATTTCCCATTTTTGTGTGGTGTCTTTGTTTTGGGAATTTAGTGTATAGTTGGGGCATCATTCAAGTTTGACTCTTAATGGATGGAGAATTAAGCACCAATATAATATTATTACTAAGGACAAATCACTACTTTCAAGAAATATTCATTTCTTTTAGTTATTGCTTTTTGAGTTCAAAGTTAAGATAGATTTTTATGTGCCATGATTTTCCACCGGCACTTCGCCTCTGTCACCACTCTCTCTTTCTCTTCACGATTAAGTTTATTGATATAGTGGGAAAATGGCGTTTGGTTCATCCTTGTAATCCGAGACCGCTAAATCTTCGAGTGCAGATAAGCCCTCATTGTTTTGATCTCATTTGGTGTTCCCCTTTCTTACGGATCATTTCTTGATTGAAGTAATTACGATATAAACATTGGTGGTCTACGCTCGCCGGTCGACTATGCTCACTGGTTTCGCTAAGACTTGCATTTGGGGATATTCCTTCTGATTTTAACCTATCGGATTTTAATGTGCCGTTGATTGTTGAATTATTTTATTGTTATGATAATATTATGATATCCGTTTTTGGAGCTGAGCATCCTTTTTATGTAATTGTAATGGATAGTGTCATTTCGAGACAGTCACCGGTTCGAAATACAATGTATTCGGAACCATAACCAGAGTCATGACGTCATTCACGGATACTTAAGTGTCGTTCATTTCTGTCATGGTAGAACGATTGAATTTAATTTTAGCCTCAAACGAAAATAAAAATTGTAGGCCTATGTCGTGTAATTTTCTGATCGCACAAGAAAGTTATCAACAATGGCATTTAATCCTTCTACTAAATTATTCATAAATCGCCATCTTAACAATGAAAAGCGAATTGACTACAGTGGATTGCGGCCTTAATCGCATGATGCAGCTAGTATGGAGTTTTCAAGCACCACGACACCTTTCAAAGGCAAAGATGCCCCTAAGAAATCCCAACCACTTAATAGATTTGGATATCCCACCAACGTCATCATAAAGACGGATGTGTCAAATAGTGACATTGGGAGTTGTCTCCCTGGAACCAATAGAAAAGTGAAATTGAATAGCAGAATACCCCGTTTCACAGCCTCTAGCAAGACAATATATGTCCGTGGCCCCCAATCACGATCTTGGCAGAATGCCAAGGGCACAGTACTCGCAAGTGTCGCAAGTACCCCTGAACTTGACCTTTGTTACTGTTTTCAACGAAGATGGGAATCCAAGGTTGGTTCCAGGGGCACGAAAAGCAAATTTGGCTTTGTAAAGAATGGGCACAAAAAAGAGCATGAACGTGCTTCCACATTGAAGACGAATTCAAAGGCATGTGAAGATTTAGAATATTCACAATCTCATTCAATGTCTGTATGTGCGAAATCCGACAAGGTTGAATGTGATGCTTTGGAAACTGTAAATCCTGTGTCTGTACAAGACCAGCAATTTTCTGCCCTGATGGATGATAATCGAACTTACCCAATAGGCCCATCCGGAGTGGGTGATACAATTTTGATTTATAAAGAAAGCACAAATCGAGAGGCTGATTTAAAAAGGACCACAAGACCTGCGATTGCGTCTGAGGAAACTTCTTTTCCTGATGACCAAGTGGTACTCTCATTAGGGACAAGCTCCCCAGAACAGCTTGGATCCTTTGAGTTTGAAATGGACCATCACAATTCCAGTGGTTATGTAGGAAGAGTGATTTCTTATGAGTTCGGTGGATCAAGCACTGACAATGAAAGTTCTAATAGCAATAGTAATGAAGAAAACGAAGAAAGTAGCGATAACTATAGTGATTTACGGGATTTACCGGAAGACAATCGTCTGATGACGGCAAGCTTAAATCAATCTACAAAAACTGAGGACTTCCAGTTGCCAACTATTTTTGAAGACAAACCTTTCGAAGATGGTGACCAACAAGCTTTAGGCATCGAAAACTTTACCGTTTCAGAACAAATTGATCAGGCAGCTCATGGTGATCATGGATATTCGATTAATACATGCAACAATTTATCCGTTTCGTCAATGTCCTCTTGTCATGTAAGTCTGGACTCTAACTTATGTAAACCTCCACCTCGTCTTGATATGACCAGGTATTTAATCAACCGCGGAATGTGTGAAAATCACGATATAATCAACACTAGTCTTGGCATCGAGTCCCAATTTACCCAAATTATCCATCCCCGGTCAGAAACTCGGACCAATTACTACGAAGAAGCAGTTACATCATTCGTTGGCAACTCGAATGAGGAGTCAGAGCAGGATTCCGTGAACGTTCATAATGAAGAAACTCAATTGACCTGCGAGGTGATTATAAGAGTTGCCTTGTTATTGTTGGGTTAATCAGTGCAAAACAACACCTTCCTTGCGTTGGCGCTCTGTGAGGATTATTCTGTCTTTCATAATACCATGACGACATTTTTAGCAACAAAAAATAAATAGCCATTAAAAAAGAAAGTCAAGGTCGTTTAAGGAACTCACGATCACGCTATGTATATGGCCATAATACAACGTCTTAGGGGTGGATGTGGCCATTTTAAAAATAAAACATAACCAATATGCACACCTTGTTCGTAATTGTATGGCATTACCTTCGTTGATGTTTTCTTTTCTTTTCTTATAATGATAATACAACATGTATTTTCTTTAAGGTCATATGGAAACGAGAGTCTTCAAAGCCATTTCTATCTTTCATTCATAATAGGATTGCCACCATTTAGAATGAGATTTATGGGATAAAAGAATGGAGCTAAAGGTTTCATGTTTCCTTAGCTATTAACTTTGGCCTTGCTGGTTGTGCAAAGTTGTATTGTTATTTAATACCACGTCGTGCAGATACCGGAAGTTGGTTTTATATAAGGCACACTTCCTGGTGGAATTTGGATTTGGATTCTATCCAACTTCTGCCAACAATCTTTGCATTATTGTTGTTGTTGTCATCATCGTCGTCGACATTATTATTATTATTATGATTATTATTATTATTACTATTATTATTATTAATATTATTATTATTATTATTATTATTATTATTATTATTAGTATTATTATTATTATTATTATTATTATTATTATTATTATTAATATTATTATTATTATTATTATTATTATTATTATTAGTATTATTATTATTATTATTATTATTATTATTATTATTAAGTAATAATGAAATTACAACAGCAAGATGAGATCATTTCTCTATTAAGGCTTAATGTTCAAACATTCCATTATGTAAATACATCAATTTGATATGGATAATAGATAATAATAGAAAATGGAAAAAAAGAAGAAATTATGATTAACTAAAGATGCACATCCAATACCAATAAGAAGACGAACGCTTTTACACAGAAAATGCTTAACTAAGTTCCTACATTTTGCGTACGGCACGACAGACAAATCCTAGTCAGCTGGAGAGTCTTCCCAAAAACATCTATTCAATTTTTACAAATGCTTTGAGAACTACTCACCCAAGGGAAAGTACTCTTACAAAAGAACGACATAACTGAGAGTAGTTCACAACAATATTTTACTCGTTCTTGAAAGTTTCCTCGCCCACTAACCATTACTCAGCGAGCAGTATCGTTTTAGAAATTCGATTTGCCTCGTTTTCGACTCAAACATTCGCGTTCGAGTCATCGCGAACTGTCCTATTTTGGTTTTTGTTCTATCCTGGTATTATCTGTACGATACACGCTCGATCCAACTCACAAGTTTAACAACCTATTTTTATAAAACAAAGCCGTGATATGTGCAAACATTTCTATGATGATAACTATCTAATGGCAGCGGTCGAGTATTAGGTGTGAACAGCTCGCTTGGTCTTATGTTAAGTCCTTATAACGGTCTCTTAACATAATAATATTAATAATAAATAAATAAATAAATAATAAATACCACTTATTCATTCCCGAAGGGAAATTTGTCTTTTGGTATTTACCGTCACCGAGCGTCAGCCGAAAGAACAGCGCCGCAAACGTAGGCAATTCGTGTAAATAACCTTGCCCAAGAGTTAAACACGGTGTCTCCAATGAGGATGGGGATTCAGGGAAGTTATATGAACCTAGTCGCCTTTTGGTTTCAACCAAGCGTTGGTAAGAAAATGTCTGCAACTTTTTTGTGTTGGGAAGTTGTTTAACATTTTAGTTTTATTTCTGCGACATGATCTGCAGTTTAAACATACGATTTTTAGATAATTGCAGTATCTTCATTGTTGTAGCAACTGAAGTTGTAGTCACTGATATTATAAACGAAGTAGTATTTGATGCATTCATTTTCTTTCAATTTTTTCACTCTCTCTTTTGTTTCACAGGAAACACTGAATATACAGGGACGAGGTTTATCCCCTCAACAAATGAACGACACTAGTATGGTTTCCTTGAGGTCTTCAGTTCGCTCATCCATCTCTGATGAAGATGGGGAAAGCTCCAATCAGAGTGAAGAATACACTGTTCTTGACGGTGTTCGTGAAATGAACCAAATATTAGTTAGACAAATTGAGACGCTTAGACTCAAAATCCAGGTAGACGCGAAGAATAGCGATAATGACAAATCAAGATTAAGAGAAGAAACAGATCGTCAAATCGAGGTCAAAGACACGGAAATCGATGACTTAAAAGACTCACTTTACAACCGTGATGAACGAATTCATGGACTGGTCAAAGCAAGCCATGAGAAAGATCGGCAAATCAAAAACAAATCGCAGGAGATTGAAACTTTGAAAGAACTCGTCCATCAATCAGAAGACTACGCTAAAAAACTTCAGAAACAGATAAACCGTGTGCTTTCTGATAAGGATCGTTTGGAAGATGATCCACTGTACAAAAAGCAAAATGAAGAAATGGAAAAACTTGAAGAGGAATTAGAAACCCTGAGGGAGAGGTTGGCTTCCATGGAAGAGGTATCTATGTATATATTTATACTGTCTATCCAGCCATCCATCCAGCCATATATCTATAATATATCTATCTGTCTATCCGCCTGTCTGTCATCAACCTTTGTAAGTATGTATGTTTTTAAGTATGTATGTATCTATGTGTATGTCATTAATGCATCTATCTGTCTCTCTATTAAGCATCTACATATCTATCCATCTACCCTTCTAGCTATCGATCTTCTTTCTGTCTATATTTTTCTCTCTATCTCATCTGCAACAATATCCTTCTCATATAAAATCATAGATACAGTGGTCGGATATTACGCATTGTTGAACATGAAGTTTTGGATTCATATTATGTTACCAGTACATATGTTGAGAAACAATGACATTAAAAACAAGAACAATATAATTAGATATGTGATTGAAATCTGTACTCAAAATATTGTGTTACCGAATCAAAATAATAGCAAAGAACTGAATACACAAAAACGTAAATATATATTTTGTTTAACGATTTCCCCCAATCAACAAATATAATTACATCTTAAATCAATTATAGCGGTCAAAAAAGTTATTGATTCTATGATATTTATGTACCAACTTTTTGTCATGTTCATCAGGAACTCCAGAGAGCCATGAAGATAATTGACATGCAGAACGATAAAATGAAATCAATTGTCGAAGAGAAAGGTCTGATACACGCCAAATTCCGAGAAGAGTTGGATCGTGTGTCCAGGGCCATGCGACAAGAGGTGGAGAGAATGAGAGAGGTACTTCAATTCTCAAAGTTTAATTTTTTATCTGCATTAGACTCCCCTGGGTGACAACAATACAGAGCACAGAGTGCAAAACATCAGTCTGTTACTACTGTTGGGCAGACGAAAACAAAGCATTCTTAAACAAAATGGTACTCATTCACATCAGAGTAGAAAGAAGTGATAATATCAAGTGGGAGAAAGTAGGACACATTATTAATGACCGGCAGTCAAACATGAGAATAATTTTTGCGCATTGCGGGTTTCAATCTCGCTATGTCACCCAGCTGACTGGAATCAGTGATTAAACATTGCGGAATTTCCTGGTATTTTAATTGTGTTAACCATCTTAATCAAATGCCACCACGCTCCACTTAGCCAAAATATTCTGGCCGTCAAAAGCGACGGTTGTATGTAGGATGATTTTGCCCCATGGTTCCTAATTGATATGATTATTATACTCTTTATAGTCAACCAGCGGGAAACTGTTGTTATCAATCGACAACCGACTATTTGAGTTATGTGGCGTTTAGGGATTATATTTATGATGGTAGCGATTTGAAAGTGATCTTTTGACCCTGTACTTATAAGTCATTGTGTTCGATGACTTCTAGACTGCGAACAATTGCACATAAATTTTCCTTGGGTGTATTGATTCAAAGGCGATTCAAATTTGCGTTCCTTTGACCCAAAATAAGCTAATATGCTATTGAAAGTTACCGAATTTCGTTAGATTTTAATGTTTTTACATAATATGATTACCATGCTACTCGTACGGTAGATAAAAAGATGATTTACTACATACCTCTTGTTTATTTCACAAGGTAATGCGACAGAACTACGAAGAAATGAGAAATTTGCGAGAGGAGAATAAACAGATGCACAATGACGTACGAGATATCAAAGAGATGCTCAAAGCTTCACGCATGACAGGGGGCGCACAGACAGTGGAATATTTAGATGCCTCTCATGGTCCAACACAGCGACCTCTAACCTCTAGTTCGTCACATATGTATAGCAGACAGGCACATGGTCAGTCAAAAGCAGCCATGCCAAAAGGACCCGGATCTATGGTTGGCGGAAACATTGCCCAATCATCAAGTTCAAGATATCAACGACATAAAGCTACCCATGACTTCGAAGCAACTCATAGGTTTCCTGGTCCGGGACGTGAGAACACCCATCTTTCTTACAAACTTAGGCGATCTACGAACCAAAACACAAACAATGACGGAGCTCAATCTCATAACACTTCTACCGATTCTCACTCTCATTCTCCCATTCGTTCTTCCATGGACACCTCCAGAAGTAATTTGTCTCCAGATAGAAGCGCGAGGCCTGTGGACAATCGCATGAAAGGAAGCCCATCCAAAATCAATCAACACTTTCACAATGATAGCGTAGGAATGAGACAAAATTCATATCCACCAAACGTACCACAATTAAATGAAAAGGACACAAATGACGTTCGAAATTTTCCACCAATATGCTCCTTCAAAGATGGGGCGAATGCGAATTTACCCGGAAGGAAACCGGGATCTAGACCGACTACTAAGTCTGCTATTCGGAAGGGTAGTGCTGTGCGAAAGGTATAACAATTGTTTGCAACTATCTTGTTGGGTGTATAATTCTTCCATAGTCCAAAAACGAATGAACGGCTGGATAGAGTCAGACGTTCGTCATTCGCCATTTATAACTTTATTTCGTGTTTATTTGTTTTTTAATGAAATGCTTTGCGTCATAAAGACGTAAGTAGTGTGTTGCTTAGTAGTAATGTAGCAGAAGAATAATTGATTTAAAATATAAACTTGCAAATATAAGTGACCAATGCATTCATGTAGATCTAATGAAATTCGAATGCAATGTATTGAATAATATAATGATAAAATAGTTAATTAAGACTGGTCGTTTAAGTATCATTTTTTCAAGGTGTTCATCTTTAATATGGAAATACATTTTACTTGGTACCGGTTTTTAATGTGAAAACAACCGGACCCCCAAAGCACAAGAGTTGAGGATCCAAAAATGTCAATATATCTGAGTCACAAAGGGAAAGGTAGGGTGGGTGTGACTTCTTCGTATTCTGGTCCATGAACTACACGAAATTAAGCGTTGATTTACATATTGAGGAACATCAAAAACTTCTTTGCCTTTCACAATTTCCCGAACTATCACATGAATTCATTGATTTTCTGAACTTATTACCTTCTAGATCTAGATCCGCTTTTCATTTCAATTTTTCATGTTCACAGTTTCTGAATTTATAGAAATAATCTTTATAGACAGATCTCGACTCTCACTCTGACATAATCGAGGGGTTTCATTTTTTTCACCTCTTATCCTAGGTCATTACAACACAATATTATGAAGGGTATTATATTATGATACATTGTAGCAGAGAAACATTGATTTATACCAACCTACATAACTAATAACAGAAAACGGTAACTTTTGAAGATTGTCTAAAACATTAAAATTAGGAAGTCTTACAATGCGGTGTAGATTGGTGAGATTGAAAAGGAAAACCACTCAGATGTAATAAATGAATAATTCAGTCATAATGACATTGCCAACGCATTACAATTTTTTTTTTTTTTTAAAGACAAATATAATATTTATTTTGATTATTGAACTTTTTGTGTTATAATATTCATTGTTACGGTAAGCATTAGAATTTAACAAATGTGTCTTAACTACTATAGTGCTTTACACATCGATCGAAATATATTTTTTTAAATATCTTTTGATTGACTTGTCAAAATATAAATTTTCGTTAAATTATGTCAACCCCATTTCATGTAATAACACAACAGTCATGCCCAATGTTAGATACAACCCAGTTTAACTTTGACAAATGGTTAAGGTTTTACGCTGTAAAGTTGAGTTCCATTTAATTGAAAATATATGTATCGCTTACAATGATTTGGCGGTTTATTGAAACATACATGTAACATCAAAAAGGGGAGAGAGAGAGAGAGAGAGAGAGAGAGAGAGAGAGAGAGAGAGAGAGAGAGAGAGAGAGAGAGAGAGAG
>JASKDV010208088.1:0-10457 GCA_032466395.1 Aegires albopunctatus
TAAAATATACATAACTTCGTTAATAATCAACTTAGAGAACTAAATTTGGTATTAAAATATTCAGGATAAAATTATCTTTGTTTTAAGCTGTTCTTCTTTACTGTTGCTTTAAAAAAAAAATTCTGTTTGTCCTACCTACTAAAATGCTGTAATAGGTGCACAAAATCCATTTGATCTCTAATAATAAGTTGTGGTTCTAAACATGCTCTGGACATCCATGAATGATCGTGGAAAGTTTCAATCTAAAGCATTCAGTTGTTTAGATGCCTATTCTGACTGGAGGGGGCTGTGTTTTACGTTGTACAAAGTACATACGAGGCTTCAACGTAAACATGATGCTCATAATGCTAATCACTATTTATTTTTAAGGAAAATTATATTATGGTTTACAAATAAACAACTATAATTAATACATGCAATTAAGGTTAATAATAAAAGCTAAATCATATCACACATTCATCTATCGCTGTAAATGTTGATAGTATATAAGAGAAAAACACAAATATGGTTAACGAGGATTTTCTAAAACTTGTATCAGTGTACATACCAGGTTCTTCCCTAAAACGTCAGAAATTTATGTTAAACGCCCTTGGTGTCAGTCTCCCTTTTTGGGGGAGTTGTGTTGTGGTGTCAGTCCGTGGATGGAAATATAAGTGTATGTTTCATGTTGATGTACTATGCTCATGAAGCCTAATTTTTCTCTCTCTTTTTTTTTTTCAGACCGAGACTTCAGAGGGGATAGACGTGGTGGTTACCGCGGATTTGATCGTGACCGACAAAGTGGCTTCCGTGGTGGACGTGGTGGCAACTTCAATTCTTGGAGATCTTACAATGACCGCAGGGGCGGTGGAGGTAGTTTAGTTTTCATGTAATCAAACTGCAATCTCAATTCTATTATCTAACTGTACTTAAGATTAAACTTTCAAAGTTTTGTTTTCCTTTCTATAATAAAAGAATAAAGTCAATGGCTAAGTTTGTCTGAATTTATGGACTAAAGCTTAGCTGGAAAATGTTCCTTGAGATTAGGGTCTGCTTTTAGATTTCAGAATGTTGGCATTGATGCGTTTATCAGATAATAGACTTGCCAACCCTCATGCTTTGGCATGTCCTCTCACGTCAGCCACAAAGCCAGTGAGTGAAAAGACAGTCTACTTTGTATTCCCTTTAATGAACTATATTTGAAGATACCACATATCGATGGCTGAGTGCAAGAACCGGATATCTACATTTGAAGTTTCAATGTAGATATCTGGTTCTTGCACTTAGCCATCGATATATAAAGGCTCATTATCATTGCATTATATTATTTGAATTATATGTACCTCCATTCTCACATACCCTCACTTATTATACTCGGTACCACATCCACAACGCTTAGGCTGACCTATGGTAGACAGATGACCTTATTCTGAACTTTGAATACAATAACTCAACTACACGACAACGCATTTCAATAAGAACTGCTTGATCTCCTCATCAACATCTTTACAAGGCCTATATCGTAGTTTGGTATTTAAATAAGATAAGTAGGCCCACACTGCTGAAACAATTATTTTATCAATTGCCGCATATATTGATTTTCTCCCACACCGATGAAAGAATTATTTTATTAATTGCCGCTAGTATTGATTTCCCCCCACGCTGATCTGATGAAACAATTATTTTATCAATTGCCGCAAATATTGATTTCCTCCCACGTTGATGAAACAATTATTTTATCAACTGCCCTGGCGTAAATATTGATTTTCTCCCCAACCAGCATTATACCTCTGGACTATTGCCTTTTACTCTTTACCGTATACAATTTACAGTCTACTTATTAGAAGACTGTGGGGTGGAGGTCGTGTATGTGGGTTCTTACAGCTTACATCAAAAGGTGATAGCCCTATATAATCCGTCACAGGAACGTGCTAAAATAGAATTATTACCTGCATTTTAGGTCGCAATGACCTTGTGACCTTTTTATTGTGAGCTGTCTATTAAGTATGATTGTAGCATCTTTGGCGATAGCTAGCATCCAGTAGGAGGTGGACAATGTAATTCTCATACAGTCTTTGCTCATGATTAAAATAATAATAATAATAGTAAACTTTTGTAGGCCGCTCATTGAGTTTGTATTGATTTTATAGCAAGAACCAAAGTAGATCGTGTGGCCAATGGGTTAAAAAACAAACATCTGCTGCACCACATGGTTAGTCTTTTGGACCTAAAGCATGCATCGAGCTTCCTTAATTATTATTTTTTTTTATCATAGCTTTTTTTTTTTTTTTACAAATTTCAGGTCATTGGAATGTTGTAAACATCTCAAATTATTTGAATAGGATAAAAACTGTTATTGCGTTTTAATACTATAAATGTAATAGAAAGCAAATTGAAAACGGGGTGCAAACTCAAATCTCACACTCAGTTGGTTTGAATCTCACTTTCACTCAGCTCTTTGGGTTGGTAGGTCTGAGATATTCAAGTCAAGTATTTATTTTGCATGCAAAGGTCTTGAATTTCAAAAAATGATTTTTAGTGAAAACCTGGACTTAATGTATCTGGATATGAAAGATACTCTTTTGAAATAAATAACGTTGGCATTAACCACAATTGATTCACTGAAGGAGTTTTTGAAATGCTACTCAGGTTTCTTAGCTATGAGGCAAGTATAATGTTTTTTCATGTTAAATTAATTATCTTCACAGGCGGATTCCGAGGAGGTTACAGAGATGATCGTCGTCGTGATGACAGAAGAGATAGTGGCTACAAGGTGGGTTGAAATGGAACATTTTTTAGATTTTACAAATTCTCTATGCCACACAAATAATTTTCTCCATTAAGTTTCCATTTAATAATTTATAAATTGCTTTATGTAAGTGATTTTCTTTATTAATCATAGGGAAGGAACTTAAGAGATTGTCATGTGATAATTTTTTTTCCATTGCCCTAATCATGTATTTTAAGATTTGTTTTAAATCGATCTGTGTTCCATTTGTAGATGCAAGCTTTGTACATCTCTATATAATAAGCGTGTCTTTTTTTAGGGCCGTGGCGGTTGGCGAGGTGGCTGGAACCAAGGTAGCTGGGGGGGACAGTCTTACGGTGGCAGTGGTGGAGTAAGTAGCCTTTTTCAAAGGCATTGATATTAATGTTTCACAGCAAAGTTTAAATTCTAAACTGGCCATTTATATTTGACTCACTTTTAGCCTTGGGCAAATTATTACGTTTTTTTATAATGTTATGTAATTTTCCTTTATGAATCAGATATAACATGTTTGGTTCCCATCTTCAATGCAAGTTTCAGCACTATGTGTGAAGCAGTTTTGGCAGAATTGGTGGCGAATGTTCACCCACACACACACACACAAGAGCACAAAGGATTTGAAATAGATTGACATTTCTTGATAATTGAAAGGATTTGTAGTTATTAACAACAGTTCAGTAATTAAATTGTTATTATTTAACCTTTCCTTTCACCACCTCAAATGTTATGGAATTCATCTCTGTACCTCTATCTCCTTTGGTGAAGTAAAAATTGTTGAATGAATTAAGCCCAATAATAGGAAATGTTTAGCAGTAATGTTTGATAATATACAGAAAACTTTTCATGATGGCATTCAATCGTATTGGGATGGACAAAATTGATTATCATGCGTAGTTTTTACATAAGCAAAAAGTTAACGGACAATGTGGTATACCAACTGTTGTATACAATCCAAATTACTTTTGCTTATAAACAAAAACATTTTGGGTGTTTTGTCCTTAGATACGTATCTATCTCAGTTTGATTGCATCTTAACTTTCTGCATTTAATTTTTTTTCTTTCCAGTGGGGCCGAGGTGGCTACGGTGGAGGCAGCAGTTATGGCTGGGGTCAAGGATACGGAGGTGGCTACAACCAGGGTTGGGGTGGTGGGAGTAGCTGGGGTGGAAGGTACTAAAACATTTGGACACTGTCATTGTTATCGATTTTTTGTGTGACTTTTATTGTTTCTGGTCTTGCATTTGTATATGTTATGATGTTCTTGTTACGGAAAACAAGTATGCTGGTAGGAATTACTGGACTTTAGACAATGTCTTTTTCATTCTCTTTGTCCTAGAGGAGTGCTGTATCTGTTGGGGTTAGCAGTGTCCTATTATTACTTCATTCATTTTTATAACAAGAAAATGGTTTTAAAACTTGTATATATAAAACTGGTAAATTGTTGCATATGTTCCTGGATATTTTATTTTGATTCAGCCATACTCCTTGTCTTCTAGTGTGTGAGAAACAAGGGTCATCAGCAATACAAGACTTTCTCATTTGTATGTCAGTCATTACTTTTATTCTTTTTTTTAAAATTTTTTTTTTTATAAAGTTATTGTATTATTCCTAGATTATAGGCCTACATTTTATAATCTATAAATATGTCAGATCTGTTGATACATAAACAAAAATTAATTTTGTTCCTCATTATGTCATATCTTCAGTTTCCATTCATTTCAAATTTTTACTTTTTTTTAAAAAATATCTTATGTATATGTCATTTTTCCAACAATCGTCATTTTTATACAATTTCTTTTAAAATACTGGCTTGGTAACCATTCATTGACCATACCCATGTACTCGAAGATTTGCATGGAATTTTATATGAGTGATCTGATATTAAGTAAAAGAAATAGAATTAATTAGATATGCATTGTAATCTTTAAAAGTTTGTTTCAAATGCAAACATAAAAGTTAAAATAATGTTATCATTGATACTTATAGACTATTACTTTAGGAATATTTGTTAAATACTTTCTTGGAGATTTTAGTTTCGATGTTACTTTCTTCTTCCGAAAGAAATAATAGATAAATTAAAGAATATAAGGCAGCAACCCTCATTGTGTCTCATGGGACGGTTTCTTCATTTATTTCTTACATTGTCTAATTTTTCTGCATTGAATGTAAAAGCAGCTTTTCATCTCATTAAAATACACCAAACAAAAATAAAAGTCATTATTATTTCACTTTAATTGCTGATTGGCTGCGCTTCTTTTTCTAATGATTTCATGTTTTATTTTTGTGGTATGATTTTAACATTGTTGGTGTTGTCGAGTTTGTTTTTTTGTGGAAGAAAAAAATAATATTTACTACGTACCTTACATAATATACCGGCAATTATGGTAGGCCTAATGGTAGCATGATAATAATAGATTAACAACGTAATTAGATAGCATACCTGTTAGACTACGAAATAGATGCTAGTATTTTGCATTGGAAATCTGGTAATAAGTAGGCGATATATTATTTTATGTGGACTGCAATATTTATTATTACTTTGAAACGAGTAATGGTCGTTTTCAATTTAATTAATTTTAAATGTCATAGCAGGCCTCAGCAAGTGCAATTCTCAAAGTTGCCCAAAGTTGGTTAATATACTGATGCAGATAGCATGGTTAATGATTGTCAGAAACCAGCATGGTCAATAAAGTTGACTTATATTTTTATACTTCATTTCACTAGTCCATTATGATAATATTAATAATGATGACGATGATGATAATAATAAATTATCACTACAACTTACTACAAGCATTTCCTAGTTAAGATATAACCAAAGACAATTTTAGATCCTCCCACTTTTTTTTGTTGTTGTTGTTGATGATTTAGTACACATGTTCTTTAATTTTGTGTCTGGAGTCTTGAAAAAGTCTTTAATTTTGTTTCATGGTTTCTGTATGAACCCTGATAATGTACAGTGGGCGCCACATTCAACGCAGTCAGTTTCAACAAAATGAATAATGATCCCCATTTCCTTCTCTATATCTCTTTGATCTTTGTAATGTTAAGTCTCATTCAACGAAGTCAGTCAGGACAGTGAGTACTGAGTGAGCTCGTTTCGTTTGTGCCAAAGTAGTGAGTGTGTTGGCACCGACGTTCCTTGTTGAAGCGTCAAGTCGGTGTGGTTCCCTTTGCTTTCGTTTGGGATACATTGCGAGCAGGACCTTACGGGAGGGGTGATGTTCTAGCAATAGGCCTTTAAAAACATTAAGATGAGATGCCACCACCTTACCTTCATTCTCAACTCTCTATGAGGCAACCTCTCACTGATTTTGGGCTCGCATTGGCCATGACACATTTAAAGAGTCTTATTTATACAACGAAATAGTAGCGCTTGGCCCGGCAACTTGGTTGTATGCGACTCCACTATACTAATTAATGTTTCTTTTATTACAACTAACATGTTGAAGCTTTAATAGGATTTGTAATAATCTTTCCCCACAGCTCCAATATTGATATTTTTTTGTCTTCTATGGCATTGTGCTAAATAAGTTGACATTTGGCCTTGAGCCTTGTGTTCTATACTATAAATGCATCTTCCCACTGTTCTCATGTGTAACTGTAATACTAATACGAGTACTTAGCCATAGGCAAAGACTCGGACTGAATTTCATTATCATGCCCCTCAGTACACATGGCTGCCAGTGCCAATCTCAGTAGGATAAAATCATACTAAGTACGATTTGACCAATCCACAAAATTTGATTGAAAGTACTGTTACTGTTAGTTTCATCTTGTGTGGAAAATTCTGCTTCTTTCACTCCATTTCCATTACCTAGGCTTGAAACAGCCAAGATGAAGATAAGACTTCAAATATTACCAATACTACTGATATTCAGGGTTCCCAGCAGATCGGGAAAAGGTAGAGAATTCCAGCTGTCTATTTCCGGTTGGGGAAAGGTCTGGAATTTAGTTAAATACACCTTTAGGGCAGGAATATATAATATATATTCTGCCTTTTCATGTAATATTTTTTTTGAGGGGAAAAATGCCTACTGATAACCAGGTTCAAATGAGTCAATTTAGGGTTTCATTTAGAGTTTCAAGGCACCTATTGCTTGACCTCTGACTAACACGAACACTTTAAAAAAACAAAAATGATACCATAAGTTATGTAGTTTAGGGTCTAAAAAAAATCCTTGTTGGGTCTTGAAAAGATCTGAAATTCTTTTTTTCCTAGTGCCCTGGGAACCCTGGATATTTCTATTCATTGCAAAAGGGTTTTTTCTTTGGAAAGTGGGTGTTAGTGTTAGTACGGTTAGCGTAAGGCTGCACAGAAAGTACGATTTTGGTTTCTGAAAAGTATGCCCCCTTTTGGGGTTGAATTGAAATGAAGTCTTGCTAGGAAATCTCTGCACATACACTAATATTAATATTATTACTAATACTAATAAAGATTAATAATAATCGAATGAAGGGAAATAATCCATATATATTTTCTATCATCAGACAAACATTTATTTTCTTCATTGCAATAACATTAACATGCCTAAATAAAACATTGGAAAAAATTGAACTTCACTCATCCACCATCAGCGGTGATCTTATTATAGGTTCATTGAGAGGGAAGAAAGGGTACACTTTATATATATAAAGAAGTCAAAAGATCAGGATGGTACATGTACTTGTTCGAGTAAAGGAAGAAAGGAACCACATCAGACCACCTGCTGAAAAGAAAGGGAAAAATTGTTTGGTCAAATCGGGCATGGACATAATTTATAAGAAATTTTTAAGTTAATCAAACAATATGTTTTAAAGGTTTGCAAATTGCAAGCTAAAAGAAAAGATATGTACAGTACATACATTACCTGTAAGAAAACAGAAAATGAATAAACTATAAACAAATTGAGAAATTTGCTCGAGATACATTGTCAAAATAAGCATTCAATTTCAATTCAATGTGTTCAATTTCAAAATGGTCTGTCCTAGAAATAATTGCTTAGAATTTTGTGGGGATTTTTTGGTATATATGCATGTCATGTACAATCACTAGTTCTGGGGAAAACTATGATTACATCAGTACTAGGGGCCTACATTTACAATCTTGACTTGAAACTAAACATTTTTTGGTCAAATTTCAAGTGTCTGTCTTTACTGCCGCCATCTTTCTGTTTCACAAGATGCAGTTTTTAAGAGTTTTACATGTGTATCAGTGTATCAATATTGAAATGTTGAATTTCGCTTACAATACATAGAGGCACAAATTGATAAACTAAGAAATAAAAGAACTGTTGTATTTCATTTCAACCTACTCTGTACCCCTTTGAAAGACTTGATTGAATGATTGTATACAGTATAGCATAGCAATCAATTATCACTTACAATAATTACAATCAATATGAAATTATGGTTGTAATGATTAACAATAACAACAGTAAAAGTAACTCTAAAATTACGTCACTAATTATTTGACTATACATGTACTGAAAACGGAACCATAAAAGCCATGAAACAAGAATAAATAAACATATTAATTGAAATTAAATTACAACAGTACCAAAGAGAAAAAAACAAGCTGAAAATTGATATTGATATTGGCAAGCATTGACATCACTAAATTAAAAATTAGTCAAAGTCGAAAAACATTAATTCACAATCGTAATATTATAGGCGTTTGATTTTTTCAGTTGCATTTTAATTAAATACTATTACTAATACTAATAGATCTGTAATAATAATATATACATATCAATAAAAGACCTTGACATTGACACAACATATTGAAACAAATAGTGGCATTGTCCCAAAAACTGTGG
Source organism: Aegires albopunctatus (assembly GCA_032466395.1). Lineage (NCBI taxonomy): Eukaryota > Metazoa > Mollusca > Gastropoda > Nudibranchia > Aegiretidae > Aegires > Aegires albopunctatus. The sequence goes on from JASKDV010208088.1 coordinate 8,544, forward strand.
TTTTTCTTGGAGAAATGAAAGTTCTTACTCTAGAGATACCAAGAGGTAGTGATAAACGGTGGGTTTTGTCACATTTTGTGTAAAATTGTTTGAAGCAAAATAAAGAAAGGAAAGTGGAGGAGAGGATTCAGAATCAACAAAAATAAAATCATTTAACCAGGCATCAACACCACATGAAAAAATAATTTTCCGACACTTTTCAGCAAATACTTGGACTTAAAAGTCAAAACATGTATATTAATTTTGAGTTTAGATTTAAACATGATTGTAAAATAGTGAAATATCATTAACATAAAATCTTTCCGCCTGCTGAGAATTGTTCAAATTCAAATACATTACAGTCAGTTACAATGAAAACAATCATACCTCTCAACATCACTGTTGACTCGAGGACTTTTGTTGATGCACACCACATCAATATTAACCTTTTATTTTTGGCAAACTACAGTGGAGTCCACATAATTCAAACTCTGATAATCCAAAGTTACCTCGAAGTATAGGTTTCTTTTTTTTCTTTTTTGGCTTCGCTAAAACAATTTGGATAATTCAAATTAATTCTGGCCTGATATGAATTTTTACGGTATTAGTACAAATGACTTAAAAAGAGCCACTCCAACCATCCATCAACTTTACTCCATCCCTCGTCATGGAAATAAAAAGCTGACACATTAATATTAACATTTAGTATAGTAAATCAGTAAAATGCCAAGCCTTGCAAATAAACAGTCAAAATTCTGCCAGCCAGATGACCTATGCCTAGTAGTACTAGTAGTAGTAATATCGATCTCAAAGACTAGTGACTTGGTTACAGTTGGCCAAATAATCCATACCCTGTTATTTCCCTTTGATGGAAATTGTAATTCGAACTCGGATAATTAAAAAAACATATCCTAAGGAATTTGAATTAAGCGGATTTCACTGAACATCTTGTGATCTGACAAGCTGTTACAGTTTTACACTACACAATACTTGTTACACCCCCAAGAGGAAGGAGGAATGATGAATTGTGAGATTTTCCAAAGGTATGAGTATGAATGACATAAGCTCTCGACTTAATGTGATAAATATAAAAAAATAAGAATTCATTTTCATTAACAAAACAAAACAAAACAAAAACACCGCATCACTCCCCAAAAAACCCAAGTATAAAAAGATAAGTACAACAGTAAAGGTGTTCTGCCTGTATACAACAACCCTGTAACCAATTAAAGAATTGTTAGTGTAAAGGCCCTTTTAAACATACAGTACAGTTCTTTCATCAACGAACTGACTTGAAATTTTGTAGCTAGTTAGAACATGTGTTGTTTGCCTCCACTTTCACTTTTAAATTCAAGGCCGAACGTGAAAAAACAAAACAATAACAAAACAAATACAAAAAAAAAAAAAAAAAAAATTAATTTGGTAATCCAGCTCTAAATTGCGTTCCCCTCGTGATTTTGACTAATTTTGGATCGCCGATCACGAATATCATATTAATTTTAAGATTTGACCAATATAAAGGAAGTTTTTAGACTGCATTTTAACTCCGCCTGCGGTGACATCAAAGAAGTCACTTCCTCGGCGCCACTCCACGCTCACCTGTCAGTTTGCCGGCAGGAAAATATCTAGCTTGGCCAGATATCTCAAGCCAGGGCTGACAATTGTCAGTTATCGAGACGATTTCTTGTTTCCACGCTCAAATTCGACTCGCCACCGGCCACCCATCCGATATCCTACAGTTTGTCGATGAACGAACAGTACGTTTAAAAGGGCCATTAAGGTTTGTTATACTTGTACTCAACAGACAGAAAAAGTTCTAGCCAAATAATCATAATAATAATGTTAACAGTGATTAACAGTACTTGTTAGTTATTTGAAGTTTAAGGGCTCAGTCAACCACTAGGGTTATCTCAGAGTCCATGAAAAAGTAAGATG
>JASKDV010208110.1:0-10456 GCA_032466395.1 Aegires albopunctatus
ATTATTATTATTAATATTATTATTATTATTATTATTATTATTATTATTATTATTATTATTATTATTATTATTATAATGTATTGTCATTATTATTGTTATTTTTATCATCATCATCATCATCATCATCATTATTATTATTAAATACTTATTGTTTATATCATTATTTATTATGATTGTTACTATTATGATTATTGTTAATATTATCATTATTATAATTATTATCATTATTATCGTCATTATTGTTGGTATCATTGTTATAATTGTTGTTGTTATTATAATGCTCACTTTTCTTTCCAGGTTTTTCTTCTTGTCCAATGATGAACTGCTTGAGATTCTCTCAGAGACCAAAGATCCTTTGCGGGTACAACCTCATTTGAAGAAATGTTTTGAAGGCATTGAGTGCCTGACGTTTACCTTGGATAAAGTCATCACGGCCATGGAATCGGCTGAGAAGGAACGAGTGGAATTTCCCCGTACCATTGTTCCTGCCAACGCTAATGGGCTGGTGGAACGCTGGCTACAACAGGTAGCATTATCATTATAGCAGGAGCTAGATACTTAATCAAAAGAGGGCTGATTGAAGATGATGCTGTTGCAGTCGCTGTTGAAAATGTTCTGAATGATTGTGATTTAATATAGGTGGTGATGATGATTGTGAGAATGAATCAGAAGCAGAAGATGATTGGAATAATTAGGATGCTGATGGTGATGATAATGATGTTGATAATGATGAGGATATGGATGATGAGGTGGTGGTGATGGTGTGACGAGGATGGTAAGGATAATGCAGAAATGACAATGATACAATTAAGCTTATTCAAATAACTCATTGTCTGATTATTTAGGACAAAGTCAGTGTCAATGAAAATCTTCGTTATTGTCATAACAATATCTCTCCAAAGTGCATCACTCTTGTATTTCCCAGGTGGAAGAAGTGATGAAACTCAGTCTTCGAGAAGTCATGGGAAAGGCAGTCAATGCCTATCCTAGCACTCCAAGAACTGAATGGGTACTCCAGTGGCCAGGACAAATAGTGTTGGCAGCAAGTCAGGTCCATTGGACAGCTGAAGTCACTCAGGTGGGCAGTAGCTATAGGGAATTTCCTAAACAGATATAATGAAAGAATCAATGCATGGATAAAATGAATTAATAAAGCAATAGATAAATGATTAATAGAAATGAAACAAATATTATAAGAATCTGTTTATTTATATATAATAAAAAATCAATTAATGTTCTAAATAAGAAAGAAAAAATGGAAAACATATTAAATTAATAAACAGTAACGTTATTTTATGATAGATATATGAATAGATGAGTAAAAATCCCTTTTCCTTTGTCATATTCTTAATCTTTCTAAAATCTATCTATAAGTATATTATGCCATTCATTAATGAAACATATAAATTAAAATGGAATTTTATTTGAAGGAGATAAAGGAGAGGAACTCGCCCACACAGCAGAATGTCATTAATTTCTGCTGAAAATTCATTGGTCGAACTTACTGAAAGGCAATAGTGACATAAAATAGTTATAATGTCTTATAAGTTAATGTTATTGTAAGCGAAGAATTTATTTTTTGTTAAACTATACGATTTGTCTATTTATATTTTTGATTGCTTTGGCATTCTGTTAATGAAATCTTTGTTTTTCTGTTACATTATGTTTAAAAGACATGTGTTTTGAATGCACCAATAATTTCTACAGGCAATACGTTTTGGTGGACTGGCTGCATATCTGGCCCGTAGCAATAAACAGGTAGAACAAATTGTTACCAAGGTGAGAGGGAAGCTGTCAAAAATGGCCAGAATCACTCTTGGTGCTCTGATTGTCATTGATGTTCATGGTACGTTTAAAAAATCATGATGTCTTGGAGAAATGAAATACTTTATCCTATCAAAAATTGAACATGTAGTTTTATGTTGAAATGCATTAGTATCAAAAAGTTGAATTATGAGATTCAGTCCTCTTCGGCTTATAACCCGCCCCACGGTTGACACAAGTGTCGGGTTATTAGCCGGAGTGGGTTATTAGACGTATATGCAAATGAAGGTAAAAGGATATTTTTGTATTACTCGGTTGTGCCCCTTGTTCGCAGCATAAACTTGACATGACCCTGTTGCCCTGTTTCAAACATCTTCTCGTGTTAACAAGACTGTTTCTCTATGTTACTGCAACAAATTTCTTGTTAACATATTATATGATGGATTGTTGACGCTGAGTGAAAGCACGATGAGCTGTTTAGAGAAAGTTTAAAACTTCTCCCCCTGAGCATTTCAAAATCAGTGATGATTGCCTACAAAAAAAACTATCCCCCAATCAATGCACTTGATGATAACGAATCGTTTATTGGAGCATGGCATCAGTTCTTTCTTTAATTGCCTTCGGACGCTTGTCACTGTCTCTGACATTCTCTCTCTTGCGTCATTCATCAGCACCACATGGAATGGGAGAGACAGCATTTTGCGTAACTGTGTGATCATCCGTCTAGCCTTCCACACGTGGGTGGTGTTCATCCTTTGTTCTCTTACTTACGGCGGTGTATTGCATTTAAATAAGTCTATGGCACGACCAAGGTGTGATTAGATCTAGCTGTCATAAAGAAATCTGATAGACTCATAGATTGTCTGTTCTTTCAACACATTAAAGAGGCTTGTGCTTTGATATAGACAATGGGATGCCATTAACCATGCTAGAAGAACTAGTTCACAATCAAATAAATGAGTTTGAATGTGTGAGATTTTTTGATTTTTAAAAAATTGCTTTTCCCGATAGACTGGGTTTTAAAGCGAAGTTCTTGTCTGAGGGACGGGTTATAAGAGGGGTGTTTTATCATAGGAAAACATTCTCTTTCATTAAAAGGGCGAGTTATTAGACGAAGTGGGCTAATAGAAGGTGGGTTATTAGACGAAGTGGGCTAATAGAAGGTGGGTTATTAGACGAAGTGGGCTAATAGAAGGTGGGTTATAAGCCGAAGAGGACTGTATAATTTAATCAAGGAAAGAAAATAAAAAATAAAAAAATTTCCTTTGCAACTTTTCACTTTTATTTATGAATTCAAATACAAAATCAAGAATTTATTAAAAGTTCAGACAATGTTTGATAACATTAGCATTGCCATTCACTTCAAAATAATGATGAAAATAATTGTTGTTTGAAATAAAAATAAACTCTTAGGAATTTTGGGTAACTTTATGGTTCTCATTTATCATCCTTGTTTCATTACTTTTCTCCCAACAGCCCGAGATGTCATAGCCAACCTGAATGAAACTGGAACATCAAGCCCTCATGACTTTTCTTGGATCTCACAGTTACGCTACTATTACGAAGATTCAGCTTGTAATGTCCGCATGATAACTACAATGGTAGCCTATGCTTATGAATATCTTGGAAACTCTGGGAGACTTGTGATAACACCTCTTACTGACAGATGTTATCGGTAATTTTTGCTTTGACCGATTTGACTGAAGTTAAAGTTGTAAAGTAATATGAGCATCGATCAATTTATTCATAGATGACAAACTATTTTATCTCTATCACACTCTCTTAATGCTAGTATTGCATTTATTTTATTTTGTAAAATGATTCATCTGAAAAATAAAAAGACATATATGTTTGTTATTATATTACATGATATATATTGTCTTTTCCAATTAATCTTAACAGATGAAAAACAAATCACACTCTTATTTTGGGTTTTTTCCTCTAATGATAATATTTACTTTCTCTCACTATATTAATTGTTATGAAATAGTACCAACAACATACATCAAAGGTGTTAAATAATGATAGAGAAATTAATTCTTCAATGCCCAATATATCATAAAGTGATACAGGAACTTCAGGTCATTGAAAGCAAGGACAAATAAGTCTGGATGCACTTATAAATATTTCTACAGGTATTTTGCACTGCTTTCCTTTTTAACACGGTTGTTTGCAAAAATATTGATAAGTGCATCTAGACTTATTTACCATTAATTTTCATGACTTGAAGTTTATGTATCAGATATGATACTTTTGGAATCATAGAAATAATCTTTGCCTTTGAGTTTTAAGTTTTGTGTTATCCGTCTTTTCCTTTTCCAGAACTCTGATGGGAGCACTTTTACTCAATCTTGGAGGTGCCCCAGAGGGTCCAGCAGGAACAGGAAAAACAGAAACTTCAAAAGATTTGGCCAAGGCAGTTGCCAAACAGGTGAGTGTTATACTTACTTATTTACTTAGGCCTTGCACTCTTGCCAGAACATAGGCCATCAATCTGTGGGTGCCAGTCCGTCCGATTCCCTGAAATCTTCACTGCTTCCTTCCAGGTCTTTCCCGTCTGTCTTAGGTCAGCCTCCAGATCTCTTCTCCATGTGTTTCTGGGCCTACCCCTTTTTCTTTTACCTTGTGGATTCCAGCTAAGAGCCTGCCTCGTTAAAGATGTTTCTTCCTTCCTGATGGTGTGGCCTATCCACCTCCACTTTCGTTTCTTAATCTCCATTTCAATTTGGGATTGTTTGGTGTATTCTCATAGTTGAGTGTTGTTTATTGTGCAGGGTCAATAGATCCTTAAAATATTACGAAGACAGCTGTAGATGAAAGTTTGTAATTTACTCAAATTTTGTCATTTGATGTAATAATTGCTGCATACCTGCCATCATTCGTAACACAAAAAAGGTTGCAATATCATGGTCTTCACAATATTTCAAAGAGACAAGTTCATATTATTAAGATTTACACAACCTTTCAAAACAATGGGAATATTTTTGAAACTACATGTTATTATATTTTAATCTCATATTTTGTGAATCATTTTTCATGAATTATCAAAGCACATTACGATCAATTTAGCACAAATGTTGTTAACGTTGCACATTTTTGTTCTTGTCAATCTAGTGTGTCGTCTTCAACTGTTCTGATGGTCTTGACTACAAAGCAATGGGAAAATTCTTCAAAGGATTGGCTCAATCTGGTGCATGGGCTTGCTTTGATGAATTCAACAGGATAGAGTTAGAGGTGAGTACAATTCTTTAATAATTTTATTTCTATTTTCTTGAATTATTTAGATAAGATGGTACAAGCATTCTTTGTTATATACTACAATTGAAACCAGTTATACTGAAATCGGATATACTGAAATCGGATATACTGAAATCGGATATACTGAAATCCCGATTAAACAAACTTTTTAAAAAAATGGAATTTTTTCTAATCTGAACATAAGCCCGCTTATACTGAAATATTTTAGGCCAGTTGAGAACAGAAATCACTGAAACTCTCAATTAAAAGTCTAAACAGACACCAGCCACAAAGGAAACAATACAAAAAAGAAATATTGAAAGAAAACAAAATTTAAAAATGCACTGTAACGTAATTGATGGCAGTCCCAAGCTCACTTACACAATTACTGACATAGCATTTCCTTTCTATTGATGTGAATATCACCCAAAACACCATTATAGCATGCTAAAACACCTCTACACCGAGATCTTGCGTCATTATTGGTTATACTGAAATCCCGGTTATACTGAAATTTTTAGAAATAGTTTTGAGTTTCAGAATGAGCGGATTAGACCGTATCAATACATTTCTAGTTACCTCTTTTCCCATTTCTTGTGTAAACTTAATTCTTTAAAGCCTGGGCCACTCACACTGCATTGATTGGTTTTACCATCACAGCTCGAGCAATGCACACTGCGTTGATTCTATATAGACATGCTATTGTAGCCTGGGCAAAATGTGGTAAATATGGCGGGCTTTAAAGAGTTAAGATGGTAGTTACTGTCATTTTCACCAGAAGAGATAATTCCAATGACATCACACATCGTATCCTTTCCTTCCTCGTTTTTGTTTATAGGTACTTTCTGTCATTGCCCAACAAGTGCAAACCATTCAGAGAGCAATCATTGACAAGGCTGTGACATTTGTTTTTGAGGGTACAGAGATTTCTTTAGATCCAACTTGCACAATGTTTATTACTATGAATCCGGGCTATGCTGGTAGAGCAGAATTACCAGACAACCTCAAGGTAAAACATGATGAGAGAGCTGTTCTGTAATAAATAGATAATTATTATTTTATATTGTGTCCCTTGAATGATGTGAAATTCGTGATTCTGATCTTTTTTGGAGGTAGAGACTGCATCCCAGCATTACCATTTTTGAAAACTTTTCATCAATAGAGAGTTATAGAAAATACAAGAAAATCTTTTAATGTCATCAAAAAGGCTTATGATTGGCTATCATCTAATGGAGAATTTTAAATCTTGTGATCATTGGTTTTGAAAAATGTATAAAGTTAATGCTTTATTTAATGTTAGAAAATACTGGTGAATGAATATCTTTATTTAACGAATTCATGAGACTTATTCAAAGTTTTATTACTCACAGGTCCTCTTCCGCACAGTTGCTATGATGGTGCCAGATTACGCTATGATTGCAGAGATTTCTTTGTATTCTAATGGTTTTGTTAACTCTCGCAGCTTGGCAACTAAAATTGTAGCAGTTTATCGACTTTGCTCAGAACAAGTATGAAACATTTATATTATAGTGCAGATCAATTAGATTTCATTTCAAAATTATCATCTTCCTTTATTGTTTTTCCAAAATATGAATGATTCTAGAGTGATTATTGGGGCTGTGTGCAGAACAATTTCTTGGTTTAAGAAATCCTATTAAAAGATATCAACTCGCTTTTTGTAATTCAATTTTTATAAAAGTTAGGAATTTTATAATGATTATATCTGGATCTACATCACCAAAACATTACATTATCTGGTATAGATGTGGCCATAGATGTAAACAAATATTGTCAAATTCCAAATAGCCTTTCTCTAATTTTTTTTCATTTATCTCTTTAAATCTCTGTAAATTTGAACTCAACATCTTTCCCCAGCTGTCATCACAACACCATTACGACTATGGTATGAGAGCTGTGAAATCAGTTTTGACAGCTGCTGGAAACTTGAAACTTAGGTATCCAGACGTAGAAGAAGATGTCCTTGTGCTTAGATCTATTAATGATGTCAATCTTCCGAAGGTAAAGTTTGCAGTTTGACGAAATGCTTTAAAATGCTTCCTTGTTATAAGATAAACAAAGAACAAATTATGGAAAGCATGACTTGTATTTATTGATTTTAATAAGGAATTTGATTTTATTAAATGAAATGGTTAGGGTTTTTGTATTTTAGAAAAAAAGGGGAAGGACTGTTAATTAGATGTGATAAATTTGATAATGATTAGAAAGATAATTACAATTAAATAATGGTTAGACCTAAGATAGAGATGATGATGATGATGATGGTGATTATTAATAATCAAACCATAATAATCAAATTATAATGTGAAGTTATGTATTTTTCTATCTTCGTGCAGTTCTTGTCGGACGATGTTGAATTGTTCCAAGGTATCACCTCTGACCTCTTCCCAGGTGTAACTCTTCCACAACCTGACTATGCAAGTATTGAGATGGCTGTAAAGGAGAGAATGGCAGAAACTAATCTTCAACCAGTGCCATGGTTTATTACCAAAATTATTCAGGTACTCCTTTTTTAAAAGTTGTTTTGCAACGTAAAATGTACATGAATTTTATCTGATTTGAATAAGAAACCACTCTTTCCTCTTTTTTTTTTCTTCTGTCTTTAGACTGATTTTTTTTTTTTTTTAACCTAAGATTATTGAAATGTAATAAGAAAATCTAATACATATCAAGCCTAATATGTCGCTAAACATGTCTCCTCGTTAAAGAGTCTCACATACCTCTAAGAATCATTTGAATGAGTTAGGCGTGAAAAAAATCTGGAAATCTTTTAATTGAAGCTAACCACTTATTTTGATCACATATTATTTAAAGATCTATGAGATGATCCTTGTTCGTCATGGTCTGATGATTGTGGGTGATCCAATTGGTGGAAAGACATCCGCATTTAAAACTCTTGCAGCAGCTCTCGGTACTCTCCATGAACAAGGACTTATGGACGAGGAAAAGGTAAAGCTTTATCATTATATATGCATATCTGATTGATTGTTTACGATTTCTTAACCTTTTATTCTCCTTCTTCTTCTTTAAATGAACTGACAAACTGAATCATATTGAGTATTTGTGTCGGAGTGTCATATTTTATGATATAATTAATAATCATATGCTGACTGAAGTTTGGTATCTTGCAGGCTACCCATAAATACATCAACATAATTTATATGAAGTATAAGACAAGAACCAGATTAAAGTAAAACTTAAGACATGACTCAAGCAAATTTTTTTCATCAATGTTTTTCTGATATTGATTCTTTTCAGGTCATTTACAGCATTATCAACCCAAAGGCAATAACAATGGGACAACTCTATGGTCGTTTTGATCCTGTTTCACATGAATGGACAGATGGTAGGTATATAGTAAATGCCATTAGGAAAAAAGTAAGATCTAAGATATGGGGATATATAAAGGGAAAAAGATATTTGATACTGTATTACCAAGACAAGAAGATCTACATGTATTTTTGTTTTAACCGTATCATCCTAAAGCAACCGTAGGAGGGACAACGCACAAGAAAAAAAGTTTACTTTTGCTTTCAAAAGTTGACCTTAATGAAACATGGTTACCAACTTGTAAAAGCAAAGCTAAAAGATACATGCTGAGATTTATTATTGTTGACATTTTACTTTTTATTTCTAGGTGTCCTTGCAAACACTTTCAGGGAACATGCATCTAGTACATCTTCGCTTCGAAAATGGATTGTCTTTGATGGACCAGTGGATGCAGTGTGGATTGAAAACATGAACACTGTATTGGATGATAATAAAAAGGTACAAAATTAAATTAGAAAAAATATAAAGCGATCCTTGGATTTCTTTATTACAGTTGCTACTTAAATTTATTTAGCCTTGAAAAATTAATTTGTTTTTCTAAGTATGTCACTAAAAGTTATGCAGTACCAGTAACTTTGTAAGTTCATTTATTTATGCAAGGGCTTTTGATATCTTAAACATTACTGTTTTGACATGTCCCCTTCAACCATAGTATTAGAAATGTTTTTATTTTTTGTGAAATTGAAGATTTATTATTTCTCATTCTTTAAACAATCTTTATTTCTTCTCCTTTCATCTCATTAGTTTTTTTTTAAATTTTCTTAATTCTTAGCTGTGTTTAATGAGTGGAGAAATTATTCAAATGAGCAATACTCAAAATATGATATTCGAACCTCAAGATCTGGAGCAGGCATCTCCTGCAACAGTAAGTCGGTAAGTATGATATTGAATTTTACCCCATGCAACGTGAACTTAACAATCTTTTCTTTGATATCCTTATTCTATGTTAAATTATATTTATTCCTTCCTCCCAAGTAGTGTAAGATTATAGAATGAATTACCCTCGGTAATAAAAAGCAGTGAAAATGTTGATTTTTTTAAAAACAAATGCTACAATATAGCACTGACAGTAAATACACAATCTAATTGAGTTTGTTGGTTTATTTGAAGGAGAAGAAGAAGAAATATTTCTAAGTTCTTGTTAACATTTACAAAAACGTGATCAATTTTATATCTCTTCTCTTTAAATTAATACTAATAGCTGTGGTATGATCTACATGGAACCATTACAGCTGGGATGGGAGCCACTAGTCACTTCATGGATGGCCGTGGGCCTACCTGACTTCTTGAAACAAGAACAAATGGACATGATTATGGTATGCAATATTACATCTCTTTCTCATATTTTTAGGCAATTATTCAGAGCTATCTTCTAACATGATTATATTTTTGTTATCTTATCGTATTGCTCCGATGTTAAGCTGTCGAATAAAAACGAGTTTTGGAAGGGAACAATTACTACCATTATGATCACTATTGATTTTTCTCAAATAGCATGTTTGGAATCTTTCATTGCCTCTTTTTAAAATTAATTTGATATACATCGAGGAAATTTATGTTATGGGATTAATTGCAAACTTTATATTTAAAAGTATTGGTAAGATATAATAGATTTTAAAGCTGTTTATGTATCTCGATTGTATTTTTTTTCAACGTTTTATATATCATTGGTTTCTAAAATTCTATTGATTTCAGTGAAAATATGAAATATGAAAAAAGCTCTAGCAAACAGTAAATTATCATTTTTGGCTTCAATTTGTTTAGATGCTTTTTGAATGGATTCTACCCCCTTGCCTCAATTTTGTCAGCAAGTCATGCAAGCACATCATTCAACTTCATCCTTTACATTACACAGTCAACATGCTACGGCTGTACTCTTGTTTCATGGAGGATGTCAAGTGCGTTTTCTTGTTAATCCAAAATTGATAAAAGATTTGTAGATAATATTGAGATTATATTAGTTGAACTATATTTGGTGATAAATTATCTAATAATCTTGCCCTTTATACAAATATTCTGATGAATATTGGATAATAATAATAATAATAATAATAATAATAATAATAATAATAATAATAATAATAATAATAATAAATCTTTATTGTCC
>JASKDV010208133.1:0-10455 GCA_032466395.1 Aegires albopunctatus
ATCTGGAGCTCACCCATGGTGAAGTCTTTTTCAAACACTTCTTGTACAGCGTTCTGTCTCCTCTCTTTGCATTTTAATATTTTGTGCAATCCATTGTCTAAGTTTTTTTCTGTGTTGTTTCTTATTTACAGATGCAAAACAAATCTAGTGAAGCAAGAAAAAATTGAACCCACAATCTCTGCACGGCACCTAATCGCCTTGCCAAAGCAGTGAGAGTGTTCTTAACCAACTTGACCACCGAGCCTCTCAAAAAAGAAGTCGATTTCAATTAAGTCTTTGGAACACTCCACTCACCCCAACTGACAGTAATTTTGCGTTTGAAAACCCGCATCGCTGCACTAGATCTAAATATAAACACATGTTTACAATTTAATTAGTTATGTGCAGTTGCAATCTGCTTATTTATGAAATTTCATTATTTGTTTTATGAAAGATTTATAAGTACCATTACTTTATTTTATATCATTTAAATATTATTAAATTTATTACCATAAGTTATTTCAGTAGTAAAAAGTTTCATCACATGTTTTTTTATTTATAATATTTTGTTTATTGTAATAATATCCTTTTACTTGAATTAGAATTTTCTTTTTCTTTGATTGTTTTATTGCAATACATATAATTTTTTTTATGTGGAACTGAAATTCAGGTTTTGGCTAAATCTTTAATCTTTTTATAGTTTGATTCAGTTCATAAATTGTATTCTTACTTATAATTAATCTCTACCACTGAATATCTATATTCATATCGATGATGATGATTATGATAATGATGATAATGATGATGATGACGATGATGATGATGATGATGATGATGATATTAATATCATATTATTGATGATTATGATTATGTTGACATGATGATTATGATGATAATGACGAGGACGACAAGGACGACAAGACGGTGATATTGATGATGATAATCAAGGAATGGCATTTTAAATTTAATGTGAGAGTAAGGTTTCTGCGATCTTTTTAATTGTCCCTTCAATTCGTGTGACTTAGTCGATAGAGTAGTATTTCGTCACTGATCGCTAGGGAGATTTGGAATTTTAAGAGTTACGTCACTTGCTGGTAGACCCTTGAGCCGGGCGGACGCTGTCCGCCTCCCTATACCCAGAAGTCCAGCCTTGTATTCCCTTTGGAAGTATGATTATTTAATCATTGGCAGACGTGGATAGGGGTGTTTTGTAATATTTTTTCCCTTTGAATAGGTAAGAGATTTCTTGAGTCTAGTATCGTAGAATGTTTGTGTGGATAATTAATCTTTGATTTGATGAGACTAGCAAAAGTAATGGATTGTTCAGTTAAGTTGTTGTTTTTTTGTTGTTGGTAGATTATGTTTTCTTTATATATTTCTATTAGAGTGGATTGTAAATTGTAATAGTTTGGAATCGATTATTTCTTCTTTGTTTTTACCAACATGGGCTGGAATTTATGGATTGTCTAGAGATCTAAATCAAGAGAGAAAACTGGCTTTGTTTGAAGGTCTAACTAGAGACGACGTCTCGAGCCTAGACCTATCTTCATCCATGATGATAATGTCATATTCGTCCCGTGCCATTTCCTTAATGTCACAGTTCTAGGTTGTAAATCTAATCCATGAGGAGAGACAGGAAGATGTATCGTCCAGTCAGATTGCGCCCTGGTGTCCAACCAATGAGTTTTCCTCCTTTCAAGAGAGATTGATGGAATAGACAAGTTGTTTTGTAAATTTATATTCCTATAAGGAATAGATTAAATTATTGAGTTAGTGAAATTAAACTCTTCCATGTTTTATTCCTTAATGAACCTGTGAATCGTATGACATGAATATATGGTGATTAATTTTACCTTTGGGGAAGAGCCAAGGATGATTGCGGTTTTCATATCAAGGAAAGCGCAAGGTTAGTGCAGATGTGAGCGCACTAGGAGAATTTTATCCCATTCTGGGTGAATGGTTGTCCTTCCTTTTTAATTAGCATAGTAGGTTGCTATTTTCGGAACTTAAAGCTAATCCGAGGCAATCTCACTCTGTGACAATGATGACATTGATAAAATAGTCAATGTATTATATTATACATAGAGCAGGCAAGCTGTTTAAGCAGCATTTATAGATACATCAATACTGACCTATATCATCCGGAGTGCTGTATGATATATCTGTCTTATCTTGGTTCAGTTTTCTTTTGGCAATTACAGATACTTGACTATGAAGGATGATGAGTTGGAAAAACACGATGAGCTTCATGTCTGGCCCTTTACAAATGTGAAAGAAAAGGACATTAGTATCTGTTCGTTAGGCTCAATGTTGGAGCGTTGTGAGAATATATTACATGTATTAGGGAATAATATTTAAGCCAACATCTCTGTCTTCAGCGAAAGTTTCCCCTTTCCTCCATTCCTAATTGTAGCATAGCTAGTATAGGTTCCATATGAAATATTTCGTGGTCCATTATTGAGAACATTTTAGGCGAAAACATTTATGACACTTGAATGATGATTTGATTATACATTGGATAAGACATTTTTGTCAACTTCTATTTTACGTGTGTTTTTTTTTCTTTCTTTTTTGTTGTTGTGAACATCGCTAAAGTGTCCGTAGTTAAGAAGAAAAACACGGCAATATTAATTTTCCTTATTTATTCTTTTTATAACTGGAGATAGTGTTCTTTGAAATATTTTGAATTTGAATATAACTAAGAGTATGGGACCAGATGGTCTCCATCCACATTTATTAAAGGGAGTAGCTGATGAATCTTGTTACCCACTTAGTTTCATTTATATGTATCTATAATATCATACCAGAAGATTGAAGCTTAGCTAATGTTACTGCTATTTTTCATATAAAAATATAGAAATTAATTTATATTTTTTCAAATATATTAAAAAAATACCACTTATTCATGCGAGTCCACCAGCTTAACCGTTCTGCCACTGTGTCACATAAATGTCACATATCTAATGTTGATAACTACAAGCCTTATGTGTAGTCTATTCATGGATTTTGAATCTATTTTAAAGGACTTTCTCATGATTGATTTAGAATCTCATAGAATGTTATCGAAATGTGAACATGGTTTAATAATCAATGTTCTTGAATTAAGCAATTATTAGAAGCTATAAAGCATTTCACTAAACATGTTGCTGGTGATAATACAGTTGATGTAATAATAATATAGTTAGATTTTAAGAAAGCATTTGATTCGGCGCCGCATAAAATTACCCATTGGATAGTTTAAGGCATCATTATGGCATATCTGGTAAGGTATTGTGTTCGGTAAAAGCTTTACTTTCAAATTGAAAGCAGATTGTTATCGTTATCAATGAAAGCTCTCTCTTGAAATCAGATATCTGTGGTGTTACTCTGAGGAATGTTTTGGGTTCTCTTTTATTCATTTTATACTTTATTCACCTTTCTGATAACGTTGGTTCTATAAGTAAATGATTTGCTGATGACACTAATATTTTAGGGGTGGTATATAAAAGTTTTTATACCCGAATTTATCTATGTTTGTTACATTAAACAAATCTATTGTAAGACCGATATTGAAAGATGGCAATTCTTTATGGAGCCCCTTACTTAAACGACAATCCTGTACTATAAGAAAAGGTTCAAAGGCGTGAGACTAGGATGTTAGTAGATTTAAAAGATGTGTCGATTGTTGAAAAGAGCAACGGAAGACTATAGTACCGGTGGCGTAAGTTTCTGTTGTTAACAATACCAAAGGGTCTCAAAAATGTAAAGGGAGGGCTACACCGCTTTTTGTCGCCATTTGCTGATACCTATTGTTTAAACTAAAAAGGCTGAGAAATATATATTGCTGCCACTTGATTTCACCGCTATTTGAACCGCCAAGGAATTCTTCGAACAGTTCCTTTAGATAATACGTGTCCCAAATTAATATGGAGACTGTTTGGAAAAGGGTGAAATATGAAACTAAAAGGAAAGTGAAATAAATATTCATTTAAGCTTTGAGAAGTCACGTCATGGCATATCCGCATGTTTATTTTCGTTATAGCTGATTCTTAGTCTCGATATAGTTGATAAGCCGAGGACTTGACTTGAACTTTTCTGAACCACAACAATATTGGTCACAATGAAATTCGCTGACTTAAATGGAAGCTACAGCTATACGTTTTTAATTATTCGTATTTACTATGACAGCTAAATAAAAACGCTGTTACAGTTTGGTATTTCATTGTCCAACAATGGCAGAGTAGCAGCGAAAATGTGTTAATATTGGCAGCAAAGATGAAGTGGCGGCAAAGGATGCCATTGGAAGGTTGGGCTGGTGTGCATGGTGTCGATTTTACAAATGTCGAATGGCATAAATACCAAAACCTCTTCTGATAGCCAAGGAGAAAGACTGATTTGAATTGTGATTTCATTAGGTTGTATCACTCTTCTTTTTTTTTTTTCGTGTTGCCCCTTGTTTACCAAGGGGAGTTTGAAGTATAATTTCAAGCAGGATCCTTTTTGATTGTGAAAACTTGTAGATTAAAATATGGAGTTAAAGGTATAAACCATTGGTAAAACTTGTCTCTATTTACACAGAAATCGAAAACGTTTTAAAGGCAATTTGGTTCAATAATTCTTCTTGGGGTATTAATTCATTCTTGTGATCTTTAACCAGTCGATGTCTAGCGTTCTCATAAACGACAATATTAGGGGAAAGCGTATTACAATGGGAAGCAAATTGGATTTGAAAACTGTCAAAGGCGTTCATAGTTCTAATGGTGGAAACCTGAGGTGGTAATCGGGGATCTTCCACGACGTAATATTATTTTAAAAAAGTTCAAGTTGCGTGCATTGATCCCTTTTAAATTAAGAGTTCAAGTCGCGGCCATTTTATTTTCAATTCATTTGAATTACACTTAAGTATTCGATACCAGTATCTTGTCACGACCGGCCAAATATTCCAACATGTCGGCGTGGTACGCAATTGTTACGCAATACACCCAAAACCGGTCCAGTCTTCCTTGCACGGTTGAATGTTTAAACTTTCTCATATAGTCCTCACTGAAATATTGAAGAATATTTGTTTATAGTTGTTGTATTGAATTTTACCCATGTCCGCTATGGTGATATCAGGGTTATCCTAGACTGCCTTGTAAACAGCCATGGGTTCTTTTACATATTACATATACACATGAGACCTCCGATATTATAGTCCGTCTCCAATAGGACTTGGCACTCCTAGCAACTTAAGGATAAGGGGGCAGAAGGAAACCCGGAAAAAAATTAGATTTCAAATTCAAGCCTGCACAGGTTTGAACCTGTTAGGGACCTTTAGCGTGGTAGTCGAGCCCCTTAACCACTGAGCTATCCGCTCCCCTAGTTTATAGTACTTCTATTTCTATAAGACATAATTATTTTGTAATTGCAATTCAGAATTAAAGATTCAGGAAGTATCATTTCATTCAAAAATGCAATAGATTTGGAACTTAATGATATGATATCTATAAGTATTGGATACTGTTATATTTAGTTAACATTGTGCTTTGTTCTATTGCTTCATGTTGTGATTACAATCTACATCACTGTTGTCATAATCACCTATTCTATATTACTGCCTTGGCGGTTTTGGATGCAGGTATCTCAAAGGTCAGAAAATACAATTTTCATCCATATCCGATTTAATTATGCTCTATTTTCATAATGAAATAATGCAATGTATTGAATGACTTGTTTGCAATTGGACAAAACCCCAATGCATTTAAAGGCAATAGTTCTTATTTCACAATTTACATTGATGTGATATGATTGTTTATGATATGATGTGATTCGTCAATTGTAATATGCGAAAAAAACAACAACAATTCGCTTCCTTGTACCTTTACATATCATTAAACAAAAGTATTTGCTACCAAAAAACAATCGATTCAACGTAACTTTATATTGAAATCAATAAGAATTGCCTTATCATTGCTCTCTTATAACATTATCTTATTAATACAAAAACAGTGACATCTATATGATTTTACAAACTATTAAAGTGAGCCTCATTGCTACAGTAATTGAATTTTCCCCTTACCTTAACATTATAAACTACAGTATGTTTTGTTAACATAAAAGTAGGCAGTTCCCTTTACCGTTACATTATAAACTAGAGTAAGCTTTGTTAACACAGAATTAGGCACTTCCATCTACCTTTAGAGTATAAACTAGAGTAAGCTTTGTTAACACTAAATCAGGCACTTCCCTTTATCTTTACATTATATCCTAGAGTAAGCTTTGTCAACACAGAATTAGGCACTTTCCTTTACCTTTACATGACAACCTAAAGTAAGCTTTGTTAACACAAATTTAGGCACTTCCATTTACCTTTACATTACAACCTAAAGTAAGCTTTGTCAACACAAAATTAGGCATTTCCTTTTACCTTTACAGTATAAACTAGAGTAAGCTTTCTTAACAAATAATTAGGCACTTCCCTTTATCTTTACATTATAAACTAGAGTAAGCTTTGTCAACACAGAATTAGGCACTTCCTTCTACCTTTACAGTATAAACTAGAGTAAGCCTTGTTAACACAAAATTAGGCGCTATCCTTTACCTTTACATTATAAACTAGAGTAAGCTTTGTCAACACAGAATTAGGCACTTCCATCTACCTTTACAGTATAAACTAGAGTAAGCCTTGTTAGCACAAAATTAGGCGCTTCCCTTTACCTTTACATTATAAACTAGAGTAAGCTTTGTCAACATAGAATTAGGCACTTCCATCTACCTTTATATTATAAACTAGAGTAAGCCTTGTTAACACAAAATTAGGCACTTCCCTTTACCTTTACATTATAAACTAGAGTAAGCTTTGTCAACACAGAATTAGGCACTTTCCTTTTATCTTTACAGTATAAACTGGGGTAAGCTTTGTTTAATACAAAATTCGGCAGTTCCCTTTACCTTTACATTATAAACTAGAGTAAGCTTTGTTAACACAGAATTAGGCGTTTCCCTTTATCTTTACATTATAACCTAGAGTAAGTTTTGTTAACACAGAATTAGGCACTTCCCTTTACCTTTACAGTATAGACTAGAGGAAGCTTTTTTTAATACAAAATTCGGCTGTTCTTTTTACCGTTACATTATAAACTAGAGTAAGCTTTGTTAACACACAATTAGTCGCTATCCTTTACCTTTATATGATAAACTAGAGTAAGCTTTGTTAACACAAAATTGGGCGCTTCCCTTTATCTTTATACTATAAACTAAAGTAAGCTTTGTTAACACAAAATCAGGCGCTTCCCTTTACTTTTACATTATAAACTAGAGTAAGCTTTATCAACACAGAATTAGGTACTTTCCTTTACCTTTACATTATAACCTAGAGTAAACTTTGTCAACACAGAATTAGGCACTTTCCTTTACCTTTACATGACAACCTAAAGTAAGCTTTATTAACACAAAATTAGGCACCTCCATTTACCTTTACATTACAACCTAAAGTAAGCTTTGTCAACACAGAATTAGTCACTTCCCTCTACCTTTACAGTATAAACTAAAGTAAGCCTTGTCAACACAGAATTAGGCACTTTCCTTTTATCTTTACAGTATGAACTAGAGTAAGCTTTTTTAAATACGAAATTCGGCAGTTCCCTGTACTGTTACATTATAAACTAGGGTAAGCCTTGTTTACACAAAATTAGGCGCTTCCCTTTATCTTTATGTTTTAACCTAAAATAAGCTTTGTCAACACAGAATTAGGCACTTTCCTTTTACCTTCACAGTATAAACTAGAGTAAGCCTTTTTAAATACAAAATTAGGTGCTTCCCTTTACCTTCACATTATAAACTAGAGTAAGGTTTTGTTAACGCAAAATTTGGCACTTCTTTTTTACATTTACATTATAAACTAGAGTAAGCTTTGTTATAAACAAAATTACGTTATTTTCTTTTATCTTTACATTGTAGAAAAAAATAATTGCTACAACAGTCGCTTCCTAGATTCTTTTCATTATATACGATGGAAATCACTTTTAAGAAAAAATATAGTCCTTTTGTTGTACACTTCAGTAAAAACGACGGTAATTAAGAGAGAAACAGTCACTTCCTTGAACTGGTAACGGCTTATTGAGTTGCCCAGACCAAAAAACTACATCGCATAATGTTGAATTGCAATCATTCTTATTGTATGTTCTAAAATCGAAGGTGTTATAATATCGTACAGCGAAAATTCATGAAAAGATGTAAAGAATTCATTTTTTAGAATTTTTTTTCTTTTTTTTTTTTTTTTTCTTTTTTTTTTACAGAATTCTTAGTAACCAAATCATTAGATCCCTTAGCGTCAAAGGCAACATAAAAAAAAAGTACCAGACTGATTTAATGAATAGGGAGGAGTACTGTGGGCACATATTTACGAATATGTTATAATCAACTTACCTTAAACAATACAACTCGGCAGTATGTTTGGTAGGAAAGTGGTCTCAGGCTAAATAGTATATGATCTGGATCTTTGACCTTATCACGCATTTATATATCTTAGTAATGTAATTTACATAATTCCCAGGGTCTGCTTCCTCGATAATTCTGAAGATAATTGCATATGTTTAAGGATCGTATGTAAACATTACCTGAATTTCATTATTGATATTAAGCATGTCTGTTCTCCTACCTTAATTAATTACTTTCTTCATTGTTCATTGTTTGAGCTAATTGGAAGTTTATTGAATATAGCATGCTATATGGACAATCTTTCCTACAATAGGGTGGTAACGATATATTATGAGATGGAAAAATGATCACAGCAATGACAATCCTGGTGTTCCGTAACAACGGATTTATGCATCATTGAATCATGAAATGTCATTAAGATTGATTGTTGCTGGGCAATGCGTCTTTCATATTATGGAAGTGAAAGGCATTAGTAAAATGGTGGGCGTAGTGTAAATGACTGCGTTAATATGAAGAGCGAAGGTTTAGCTGATTACGAAATCATTCTTGGAATATCACAGAAAGAGCATAATATAACAAATGACAAAGTAAAAAGGATCATGATAAACAATGAAATTGGGCCACATGAAGACCACCTGACATTAGTTAAAAGACGCAAATTGAGATGGTGTGGCCATGTCACAAGAACACCAGGATTGGCAAATACCATTCCACAGGGAACAGTCCAAGGCAAGAGACCCCCCAAAAAAGGCCGAAAAAAGGATGGGAGGACAACATCAAAAGCTTCAAAGCGGACATCTTACTGGCACTTAAGAATGGAGAAGACAATGGTACCCCTACGGACAACAAGACTACGGGACAAGTAGTAGTAATCAGTAAGCAGTAGATGCAAAACGAATAGAACATTTCATAAAACATGTCGTATTGTTTTGCTCCATGAAATTGTCGTTATTATGCCATGTCTGATTTTCAAAGATCGTTATAATTCCATCATATCTTCTTTATTATTGATCACAGATTAATTATAATCTTGGCTTCATATGGAAGGAAAATTATTTAGCTTTAAAATGGAACATTGCATTACGGAGTAATTATTAATCTAGAAAGTATACGATGGAAGATGAAGTTTATTTTGGAAGTGACTATTTATCTAATCTACATTTTCGAGGCTCTGCATGACTTCCTATAAAAAATAATAACATAATGGAAAACTAAAACTAAAAGATTATATAACGACAACTGCAGTTTTTTCTATTGGTTAAATGTCTTTGAAGATTACACGACAAGATGTGTGTCACATTGTGGCCTATAGGTACACATTTGGGCCGATGATCGAAACATCGCAAATCCTATTCCCGGTAAAGATGAAACCTTAAGAAAGGCTCATTAATCCAATAATTCTCATGGTGCTCATGATTTCTCTAAAGCATTTGACAAAGTAGATCACTCAGGACAAATATATAAAATGAATTATTTTGGCATCTCTGTAAATATCCTGGAATGGACCAGATCCTTCTTGTAAGGTAGGAGCCAAAACATAGTAGAAGGCGAAGAGTCAAGCCCAAATCCTATACTTTCAGGCGTTCCGCAGGGAACAGTACTTGGACCGCTCATTTTCCTTATATACATAAATGACATAAATTGTAATCTCTCTCCCGGCACTCAACTTTGACTCTTTGCTGATGATAGTTTGTTATATATAGAAATAAAATCTAGCACTGACTGTAAAATCCTGCATGAAAACTTAAACACACTACAAAAATTGGAAAGTAAATGGAAGCTGGAATTCCATCCTGGTAAGTGCCAAGTACTAAAAATTTGTTGAAAAAAAAAGAGAAAAAAATTGATTATGACTACAAAATACACAATCAAAGCCTGAAGGAAACTAAAAGTTCAAAATACGTAGGAGTTACAATAGATAATGAATCAAGATGGAAAGACCAAAACAAACCAGTCTGCCAAAAAAACAAATAATACCCTATCATTCTTAAAAATATAAACACAAAATGCCCCAAAAAAGATAAAAGAGCAATGTTTCAAAACCTTAGTTAAACCAATTTTAGAATATGGATGCTGTGT
>JASKDV010208143.1:0-10455 GCA_032466395.1 Aegires albopunctatus
AATAATAATAATAATAATAATAATAATAATAATAATAATAATAATAATAATAATAATAATAACAATAATAATAATATAATAATAATAATAAACTGAGCGTCATTTTTACGTTCCCACTTGTTAACGACATATAACATGGAAACGTCAAGTCAATTTGAACCCAAATATAGTTGGTAGCACGATAACTTCAAAATCATGGAGGTAGAACGTCTCAAAAAGAGTAATCAACAAAATACAAAGACTAGTAAATGTCTAACACCACAGCATTGTAATAAGGTCAAAGTTGAATTTCAAATTGGAATGGGAACGCGGTTAATCAAATCCAATACAAATTCTAATGTAAAGGTTTTTAAAAATTAATTTTGATAATTATGTTGAATGGCCCCCAGCCGCCTCTCTACATGCTTGTAACCGATTTTCATTGAGTGTGTGAGATGGCAAAGAGTCCGTCATCATTCCGTTTGCTGACACATCTCCCAAGTTTTTCCCATAAATGATCAGTGGGAGACATGCGACATGGCAGGCCAATCCAAAGTTTAAATATTCTGTTCTTCCAAGAATTCTGTGGTAACTCTCGTCACACGTGTCCCAAGTTTTCCCCATAAATGCTCAATGGGAGACATTATCATGCGGCATGGCAGGCCAATCCAAAGTTTAAATATTCTGCTCTTCCAAGAATTATGTGGTAACTTTCGTTACATGAGACCTGGCGCCGAATGCTGTGTTGTGTGATGGTGTCTTACGAATTATTGTTGTCTTTATGATTCTTTTCACTTGTGTAGATTGTATTATTCAATATTCAAAGGAGGAAATATATTCATTGAAACCAATCGATTCAAGACTATTAAACCGAGATTGTGCTTGTTATGATGATTTGTTCTTTATCAGTGACAATCATAACAACGAACACAAGAAAAATGCCCGGCGAAACAGAAAGCGAGGCAAAAGAGGTGGGGTACCAACGAAACATAGACAGGCGTTGCGGAAAACCATTTCCCTTTAATAATTGTGTCCAATGTAAACAGGCTCCATAACAAAACTGATGAATTATTTACTCAAATTCAATTAACAATGATTTCAAAAATTATCGAGTGTTTTGTTTCACAGAATAATAAAAAAATAGAGCAGACTAATAAGGCCTATATGAAGATTTAAGCATTTCATATTGTAGCTTATGTTTAAGATTAGTAACACTTTTGCTACTTCAAATATTTGGATTCAGTTTATTCCACAATCTAGCAGTGCTAGGGAAAAATAATATCTATGGCAATCATTTTTAGAGACAGGGATGTTAAATGTCTGACTATTTGAGTTCCTAGTTCTCCTATTACTTATGTTTAGTATGGGGATATCTATTTGATCGTTAATAACTCATAAGTATTTTGCAATTTTAGTTTTCTTCAGGCTTTGTGTATTTTTTAGTCACAATCAATTTTCTTCTTTATTTCTACACATTATTAGTACCTGGCTCTTGCCAGGATGGAATTCCATCCTGCAGGATTTTACAGTCAGTGCTAGATTTTATTTCTCTATATAACAAACTATCATCAGCAAAGAATCTTAAATTGAGTGCCTGGAGAGAGATTACAATTTATGTCATTTATGTATAATATAAGGAAATAGAGCGGTCCAAGTACTTATTCCCTGCGGAACGCCTGAAAGTACAGGATTTGGATCTGACTCTACGCCTTCTACTATTACTTTGTAGCTCATACCTAACAATACGGATCTGGTCCATTCCATAATATTTACCGAGATGCCATAATAATTCATTTTATTTATTAGTCTTAAGTGATCTACTTTGTCAAATGCTTTAGAGAAATCTAACAAGATGGCATCAGTTTTGCCCCTAGCATTAATAGAGTTTTTAAAATCATTTAATGTTGTTATTAGTTGGGTTTCACATCTTTTTTAATTTTCTAAAACAATGTTGTTGGTTGGTTAGGATTTTATTTTTATCTAAATGTTTCATGATACTTCTATGTATTATGTGCTCTAATAGTTTACAGATTATTGAAGTTAATGAGACTGGCCTATAGTTTTCAGCTTTAGAAAACGTTTTAGTTCGACTTTAACATTAACAAAATCGTTTATTGAAAAAGGTGATGGCACTGGCTGGTGTGTGATTGATCGCTAAATCAGGTATTCATTTCATTGATGATGAACGTAATCCGACGACTGAATCAAATTACAAGGAGAAAAATTTATTCCTGATTGTATATACGTCTGTATTCTAGATTAAAATTTATTTTGCAACATTATGGGGCAACTTTTCATTCAATTCTAGACTACATAATATTGAGAAACTTTTCTTTTATCAAGAAAGAGGAAAAAGAGCCACTAGTGTCTATGGAATTCATTAAGAGAGAGCGTATTTAGATGAAGACCAATCTTTCACAGAAGAATCGCTGAAGACAAAACTTTTTAGAATGTTCGGAACAGATACAACTGAAGGCGATTAGGAAAAAAGGCATATCAGTATGGGAAAAGAGACAAGTAATTCAACATGGCGGTGGTCCCATTGATCACTTGGTGAATTGATCTCTAAGTATTCACTGTCTTCCAATTCTCGATATGCACATTTTTTTATAGATCATTGCGTAAATGCTCATAACCTTTATATTGTTCTTAGAATTAACTCAAATTTGACACATACACACGATACGTCATATGTTCACACAGGTTTGCATAGCTTATACACACGATAAGTCATATGTTCACACAGGTTTGCATAGCTTATACACACAATACGTCGTATGTTCACACAGGTTTGCATAGCTTATACACACGATACGTCATATGTTCACACAAGTTTGCATAGCTTCATCAGAATAGACCGTAAGAATCATGAGTCCCATAGCGTCAAACATAGGCAATGGTTATGAATCACCCCGTAGCAAGAGTTCATCCAATTCAATCGACCATAACTTTTTTGTTTGTTAATCCAATCAAATTGTTAAACACAGGGAAGTGAAGAAATACCAGCCAACAAAGCTATGAAATATATTTTAACAAATTCAGCAAAGATTCAAGGGGGGGGGGGGGGGCAGTAACAACACTACCAATTGAAATCAACAAAGAGCTTCTCAATTCGACCTTCATCTGTCACTGAAAACAAAGGCAAATCTTAACCATCCCGGAATACTCTCATAGGAGTGAAAACACTGGAATCTTCTGCCGTAAAGGATCCTGTTCGGATGGCCAGAATACAAAAAGCTGATAAGTCAAGTCAAGTCAAAAATCTAACAGCATATTCATTTTCATTGAGTGGATTTTCATACAACTATAAAATATAAACTGTAATTATGAAAATAATGTTTCGAGTGTCATTGCTGCATGATGATAATCTCTGATTAAAGCTATGTAAATCATTATTCTCCATCCATCACACTTGTCTGATCTCACATAAACACCATATCGGCAAATTAAAATTTACTTTTTGATTTAAAAAAAACAGACAAACAAAAACCGGTATATGTTTATCTATCTTTATATCTAATGATTTAATTACTTTCTATGTTTTTGTATCTCATCCATCCATTTATTCGTTGTTACTTATTTTTATTTATTTTCCAATTTTGGTCTATTATTATGCGGCTGAGGTGAGAAATCGTAATTGCATTTTGTTTTAAATATAATATATCTTTTATTCTTATCTCATTTTCTCTTCAAGCATAAATATATAGCCATAAAAACAAAACGATTATAAATTAATCTGTTTCCCTTATTTATTTTTATTTATTTTTTAATAAACCGTAATTATTTCTCCTCTTATATACTAAATGATTCGTTTACACCATTCTTTGTTCCAGAAGATTATTTCATCACAAAGGGGCCCCGCATTAATCTTATATATTAAATGATTCGTTTACACCATTCTTTGTTCCAGGGGATTATATTATCTCAAAGGGGCCCCGCATTAATCTTATATATTAAATGATTCGTTTACACCATTCTTTGTTCCAGGGGATTATTTTATCACAAAGGGGCCCCGCATTAATCTTATACATTAAATGATTCGTTTTCACCATTCTTTGTTCCATGGGATTATTTTTTCTCAAAGGGGTCCCGCATTAATCTTATACATTAAATGATTCGTTTACACCATTCTTTTGTTCCAGGGGATTATTTTATCTCAAAGGGGTCCCGCATTAATCTTATACATTAAATGATTCGTTTACACCATTCTTTGTTCCATGGGATTATTTTTTCTCAAAGGGGCCCCGCATTAATCTTATACATTAAATGATTCGTTTACACCATTCTTTGTTCCAGGGGATTATTTTATCACAAAGGGGCCCCGCATTAATCGATCTAATCGACATCTCAGGGACGAACGTTGTAGGAGGCTCCGCCTACTTAACCATCGCCAATTTTACCCACATGATTGGTTCTGTGACAGCAGGGTTTTTAAGTAGCAGGTAAGTCTATGTCTAAATCATCACGACTTTTTGTATTACTAATAAGCCTGTTCCTCTTTCATTGAAGGAAATTTAGTAGACATAAAAGACATCAGCTTTATCCTCAGGGGACAAGAGTGCATCGAGGAATATCTATATATTTTTTGTAATAGGAACGCTAATGGATTCTCCAAGTTTTTCAAAACCTCCTCTTATTAATTGCTTTAATAAAACAAATAAAGATACTTGCAGATCTATTCTACAATGTCAGTGCATTTAAACCAGAATAGTCGTTCGTGTCGTTTGAGATCCAAATCATGACAATCCATTCAGATGTTCTTTTGTTTTCGTATACAAGACTTTGTCGATTTAATCGCATGTAGAGAAGATATTCCGGACAACACTGTAAATAATATATAAGAGACAGCATCAGTTCCTGCTTTAATGTGCCATAGGGAATCGCTTTTCATCAGCGACCATCTCTCATGCAAAGTTGAGAATAATGTTGGAATGTAATGGCCGGTCGTGGTACCTCCAGAAATCATATTGAGCACAATTAAATCTAATGGGAACACATTTTCAAGAGGCTCCTCGCCTGGGACGTCAGATTTTGTCTTTGAGCTAGACCCCCAAGATCGAAAATATCTCTACTATAGTAGTCTCAACACTAAATCTGCTTTATTTTACGTATGGTATGTCGGTAGTGCATTGGGCTTCTAGGTTGTAAGCTCGTGGTCCAATATCTCAGTCCCAAAAGATATTACTCATGAGTTGATTCATTGGTGAATAAGCAGATAGATCTCTTTTAGATCCGGGGAAATAAAAGTTGGCGTCATAAACAATGGCAAACTACCACCGTGTACTAGTATAATGTCTAAACTTTGAGACTCATTTCTCCGGTTTCCCTACGTTTATCAATGAGTATAAGACTCATTTCTCCGGTTTCCCTACGTTTGATAATGAGTATAAGACTCATTTCTCCGGTTTCCCTACGTTTGATAATGAGTATAAGAACTTTACTAGTCCGAATGTCTGCACATTAATAATCGCTTTGTCTCGTTTTGTTTCAATGTAGGCTGCATACCGAGTCAAAAAAAGAAAATATGGTCGTAGATACTTCGTTTCTGTTAATGGAGCTTATAAGTAAAGTTCCCATATTGCTCTAGCTAGACTGCAAAGATGAAACCTCGATATGGGCTTCAATGATACACAAAAGAAAACATAAGCAAACAACTCCTTAACAAGCTAATTAAAAAACAGCAACACCTAAAACTAATTACAAGCCTAGTTCCGCGTTGAAACACGGGGATTGTCAAACCAGGTATCGCCCTGGCCATAAACGATTCAACCTAGTCGTCTATCTAATTGATGTAAAGGGTAAATATTATTATCTTTCTTTTTTTGTCATTTTGGAAAAGCAATGATTTAAAATCGAAGTAGAAATATAATAAAATGCGTACTAATTTAATCCTGCGATGATTCATCATTGATTTCTTCAGGCTCAAGGTCACCTCTATGCCTTTGATCATTGCCATTTCTGTCCTTTCGGCTGGGTTGGTGACGGGGGCCATCCCAAAATGTACCCACTTCGTGCCCATGGTTTTGGCTTTTGCTGTGTCATCCATTTTCACTGGGATGTTTGAAACAAGTAAGAATTGTCCATTATCTCTTCAATGACTATATTGTAACATATATATGTATTATGTTAAGACTTTTCTTACCCCCATTT
Organism: Aegires albopunctatus; assembly: GCA_032466395.1. Lineage (NCBI taxonomy): Eukaryota > Metazoa > Mollusca > Gastropoda > Nudibranchia > Aegiretidae > Aegires > Aegires albopunctatus. Next base: position 6,130 of record JASKDV010208143.1, read on the forward strand.
TACCGTTCTAGAGCAAAAATAAATAATGTATTTCATTGATTGCCTGCATGTTCATCCCGTCAGGACCAAAGACTTCAAGAATTGAAAAATTGAGTTTACATAATTTTGATTGCAATTTGAGGTTCGTTCTTGACCATATGGAAATTGGTTTTGGATTAAGGATTAAAAAAAAAAAAAATTTAATAAAGAGAGAATACCACAAGTCACAACTCCAGGCTTAAACTTGTTCTAGAGCCACGTGTGTGCAAATTATTTTGAATGCACCAGATATTTTTAGAAGGAAGAAGGAGGCATTCTGGCAATTTACGATGAAAGGATATTGTCGCCAAAACAGAGCTACCGATTTAGAAAATCAAACATTTCAAAGTTTAAAGTTAATTATAATATTTGTTGATACATAACTGTAATAAATATTATTTCATCCCTATTGTTTTTTTTTTAATTTCTTTTATATTTACAGCCGCAAACACAGAACAATTGCGAGTTGGTCAGGGCAAGAGCGAAACGGCTATGCAGTTCCTCAGTTTTGGTTATTCTTTTGGCGGCATTATCGGCCCTCTCATCACAGAACCTTTCCTGGTACCAAAAGATGACGAGGATGAAGACGAAAATAACCCTACCAGCTTAAATAACTCTTCCTTCTCCTCTCTTTGCTCTGTAAACAACGTGTCATGTCTTGCTAGAAACGACGAATCTCTCACAAATATTCACAATCTTAATCAATCTCATAACGTAGATACTTTCAATGCATCAATGCTCAGCAACAACACATCTGCCATTGACGATATCGATTATGAAATTCGTTACGCATTCTACGTCACTGCTGTCCTTGCTGTTATAATCTCTATACCATTTTTCATTATCTATCTGAGATCGCGAAAAGAAGATGACGTTGAATGCGACAAGCACAAATCGTATGTAAGAAAGAGGGAACTTCCGCTCAAAGTTCACATAGCAGTTGTCACCCTTGCTTGCGTCTACTACTTCCTATACACAGCTGTGGAAGACGCTTACGCGGCCTTTCTCTCTTACTTCGTGGTTGAACATATGGAATGGACCAAAAGCGATGGCGCCCTGGTCACCGCAGTGTTTTGGATATCTTCCACAAGCATTAAGTTCGTCTTGATCTTCGTCGTGTCTCGACTCAACTCGGGGCTCGTGCTACTCGCCAGCAACATCGGAATGGTCACATCTTCCCTCGGTTTCAGCATTATCAGTAAGTTTCACATCGACTCGATGGTGTGGGTCTTCATTGCACTACAAGCCTTGTCGGGATCCGCCATATTTGGTGGCGGAATGGCGTGGGTTGACGGAAATCTGCTACAGCTTGATGGCAAAGCCATAGCCGCCATCATGTTGTCGGCTTCGTTCGGTGCCACTACCTTGCCAATCCCAATCGGAGCGCTCATGAATAACTGGTCCCCCATGGCCTTTCCCTATATGATGTTGAGTCTCTGTTTCTTGAACAGCGCTGTTATAATGTCGCTGTTGTTCATCATGGAACCCGCTATTTACAAGAAATACGGCCCTCCAAGATCTATTAACATCGTAGCAAAAGTTCCAGAGAATAGTGATTGCAATGGCAATGGGATAAAGAGCACTGAAGTTGGTTACATTAACGATTCGTATGTGAAAGACGACCCGAAGAATAACTCCTGTCAGATGAAGGTCGCTAGCATTGCATGATAGAATTCCCACCATTTGTTTTAAAAGATGAATATGAAATTAGATTCTAGATCAAATAATCAAATAGAGATATATTGTTCAGGCAATCTGACTCATAAAGCCAGACAGCAATTTTTGGTTCTTCGTACTCTTTGCCTGACAAACTAACAAAATGACAAAATACAAGAGTTGCAATAAATATAAAATGACCTGGCCCAAGAAACTCTACATGTATGAAGTAAGATCAATTCTCAATTATACTTTCGGATTAACGTTGAGGAGACTTTTTATAGACGAGTTAACCTAAATAGAGATCCTGGGTCAACAGAATGACCATGAAAAAAATATCCAAATCGATTCAGCAACTTGACCACAACATTATGGTCTTGATGAAAATCTGAATAGCTACCCACTTACTGCTGGATCAAGAGAAGGGTCTTGGAAAATATGAATTGTTCTAGCGACCTATTCTCTCTTTAGACCACGAAAATGCCATGAAGATACTCTGAATAGTCCAAGTTACTCATTTCATGATGGATCTTAAAAGGAAACGAAAACGGTAAAATCCAAACTGATATAGCCGGTTATTTATTACCGGAACTAATGGAAGACCATGAGGAAAATTTGAATAGATCTAATTATTCATTCATTTTTTTGGTCAACACGAAGGCCGTGAGATAAATTTCAATAGATCCCGGTGACTGCTGAGTCCACAGGAGGGGCATGAGAAATATTTCTTATTAGATCTAATCCTGCTGGATCAACATTAAGAAGATAACCCAAACTCCAAGCTGTCATTACTATGAAATATTATAATTTTGAAACAGGTTACATCAAGGCTTAAGGATGTCGTTGCAATTTCAACCACCACTACGACATTTTTTTGTTGTTTCAATTGATATCAAGTATCATGAAAAAAAAATGCCTCACAAAATCCTGAAAACTGATAATACCGTTCAACCTATTTAAGCTGGTCAGTAATTAAAAGAAAAACGATAGAAAACACTAGCATGAAATAATGGAAAAATAAAGTTCTCCCGATGGGAAATTTTCTGTACATCCTATTCCAAAGAAATTATTTTAAAAAAAAGGTTTGCCGCAGTGTTGAGTTTCATCAGCGGTATCCTATAATTTTGATGTATACAATAATTTAGTAGAATCTATTACCAATAAGCGAACAGACACTTTTGAGACTCCACTATAAAGGTAACCAATCACGACCTAGCTATCTCATTAATTAGTACATTGCTTAAGACCAAGATGTTTCATCCGAAGCTGATCTTTAGAGACCATTTGACTTTCAGTCCAGATCAACGATCCATTAGAAGTGATGACCACTTGCTCATCTATAAGCAACGCTGTTAACATTTTCAATTAAGAGGGAGAGAGACAGAGAGAGAGAGAGAGAGAGAGAGAGAGAGAGAGAGAGAGAGAGAGAGAGTGAGAGAGGGGGGGAGAGAGAGCGAGAGATAGCGAGAGAGAGAGAAACAAAGAGAGAGAGATAGATAGATAGATAGAGTGAGAGAGAAAGAGAGTCAGACAGACAGATAGAAAGACAGATTCAGAGAGGGAAACAGTATGGACGAGTAAGAATGAGATTTTGGGGTTAGAGATGGTTAGATGGAGATAGAAAGTGAGAGAAATTGGTAGACACTCTAAGAGAGATAAAGAGATATAGAGATAGAGAGGAAGAGAGAAGCAGAGAGATCAGCTAGCCACTGTCATTGACAACAAAAATAAAAATGTTTTATCGAGACACCGTAATAACAATGGTATAGTCAATTTCTTATTCTTATTTATATCCTTTCATAACTATATACACCACATTAATCATCATTATTATCATCCTTATCATTGCTACCATCATTATTCTATTCATTATCGTCACCACCATCATCTTTATCGTTATTACAGCAACGAAGAAACCAAGCAGCACCCCGACCGTGCAGATTTGAATTTTAATTAAAATTCAGATTTTAGGGGTTCCTTCTTTTCCCTATACTTTAAGCTGTTAATGAATTTTACCCATGTCCACTACTTTGGTGATATCAGGGTATTCCTAGACTGCCTTGTATACAGCCAAGGGTTCTTTTATATGCGTATATTATACACATGGGACCTCCGATATTATATTCCGTCTCCGATAGGACTTGGCACTCTATATCCTAACAACTTAAGGATAACGGGGCAGAAGGTAACCCGAAAAAATTTTTGGATTTCAAATTCAAGCCTGCGCGGGTTTGAACCAGGGACCTTTGGCTTGGTAGGCGAGTATCTTAACCACTGAGCTATCTGCTTCCCCCACCCCCTCTCCCTTTAGTGCCAAGTCTTATCGCAGACACATGTGTAAATAAATAATCGCATGTGGAAGAACCCTTGGAAAACCCTGAAACGTTGGGTGGGGCAATGCGTGCTATAAACAGTCTGGAAAACCCTGAAACGTTGGTGGGACAATGCGTGCTATAAACATAGGTGTACGATATTATGAACTCGTCACGTCTGTTGTAGTTATTTTTATAACAAAGTTAAGACGGAAGGCTTAAATGAAGCAATAATAATTCACCTAAAAAGGTGTTAACATTCCGATAACGTCTGTAATGTTTCAATAGATGGTTAGGCGACAATTATGAGGTTGTGGGGGGGGGGGGGGGGGGGGGTGTG
>JASKDV010208154.1:0-10454 GCA_032466395.1 Aegires albopunctatus
CCTCAAGAAGAACGTATCTTTGACAAGAGATGGAATGATGTATATTCTCCTGTCTTCTTCAACTCTCTTTAGCAATGTTTCATTTAGTTGGTTGTCTCCCTGGAAAGAGATCAATATGTCTTTATAGTCCACATAATATTATTCACTTAAATGTAGGCACATACGTTTTACAATAACTATTCATCGTCTAAGTGAAATGAACCACTCAAATACACGTATTTGCTTTATTGACCAAACTACAGTTATAAAGTTTTCCATCGATAAGTAGCTTTTTATTTTAGTATTTGATACTTTGACAGGTTGTACTTCTTCCATCGCCATTAAATGATTTTAGTGTAAATTTTCAATCGTCTGATATCGCTGATATCTTGTAAAAGAAGTTTGCTTCTATTGTCTGATAAATGAGATTTATTGAACTGAATAGAGAGTGTTTATTATCAATCTCCCTATGTGTTTCCCATGTCCTTTGAAATATGTTAATGTATGTTTAAACTATCTTCCATCCAGCAGCCGGGACATAATTATAATTTCAGAAATAAACAAAAATATATATTAAAAATAATATCTAAAATTAAAACTAGAATAACCAAGTATCAGCCGCAGTGCAGTTGAGATGGGCAATATAGATTCATTGTCTTGACCAAGGAACAGTAAACCGTTGCCCAAGCTGGCCTGGAACTCAGGACAATTCCTTTAAATGGTCTTTTCGGCCCTTAATAATATTTCCCTATGACATCGAACCCAAAGAATTGAAAAAAATTAAAACAAATAATTTTGTGAAAAATATAATAAAACAAATAAAAATAAGTAAAGGCAAAATCAAACCAAACAAAAGAAAACCAAAAGAAAATCAAACTAACCTTTAATCGGAAACATACAAGACTTAAGGTAACTTTCCCAACAACTTGAAAGCGGTTGTCTTCCCTCACATATTTTTCAAACTGTTTGGTCAATGAAATGTCCTGAAATTAAAAGAAAAGGGTACTTATGGGTATTAGACTGAGATATGAGATTTTGATTCTTGATATTATGAATGTACATGTATTATAAGGATGACCTACTCTAATGAAATATATTTCTTGCCGACATCATAAGAAGCATCAATTGAAAAATATCATCACCTGAGGAGTGTCTATGGACACGAAACTTTGAAGTTGTGGTTAAAACTATATTGATCTAAGTATTTCTATATTTTACATATATATTTTTTATTTTTCTATTAACATTTTTGTTTTCTATTGTTTTTCTTTTCAATTATACCAAAAATATTCAGATTATCAGATAACAGGCCACGATGATTTATAATAATAAATAATGCTTTTGAAACTACGTAACACATTATCATAACATTGTAAAATTCACCACTACATACTTATAATATTTAAAGACATGGACATTTGTGATATCCAGGAGAGAAATCTTTATTTCCATAGTATTTATTTGTCAGTTGAGTATTAAATGTTATCTTATAGAATAGCCCACCTTGCGAATTTGTTCCTGTAGACCATTGACTCCAAATATTCTCAATACAAACCATATTTTTATGGCTCTGAATCTGCGTCCTAATGGAATGTGCCAATGCTGATTATGAGAAAGAGATTATGAGTAACAACAACAAAAAAATTGCAGATCTCGACACTGTAGAAAAAATGATTTCATCCCTTGAGGAATTAAGAAAAAATAGTATAGAGTAATTTGATCTTTCCCATTCTCGTAAATGTTCAAATATGCTCGATGTTTTTATCTGAACAAAAATAAAATTATGTTAAAAATTACTGCTGGGTGTCATTTTGTAAACCTCTCGATTGGATGAAACATAAAAGAGCAGTAATTTCATGAACAGCACAATATCAACTCAATGATTAAAATTGTTTGTGTTGATGTGTTTAATGATATCGTTTATTATATTGTTGAATAAGAAAACCTCACTTTTTCCGTAGAACGCCTAACTGAAATATAATTTTCAAAGAACACAGGCTTTCAGATGACACCGACAATTAGACCTTCCTTACTCTATAGTCAGGCATCCAATGTTTGTTCTTCTCGTCGTTTCTCAGATAGACTCGGTCTACTCGAAATGCATCAGTTAACAAATTACGATCTTTTACCCTGTGAACGATTGAAAATATATAGGGAATTGAATCTCCTGAGATGTTATCATTAGACAAATTCTGAAAGTCAAATTACATTGTGGCATTTTACTTTTGCAAATACAAAATTACTGTGCTATGTTAAGGCATGACAATAACCTAAGCCTTCGATGTTTTGGGTTTGGTTTTGGTTTTGGTTTTGGCTTTTTTCCCTTTGTTGTAAGAGCTTTTATGACATTTTTTCCACCCCAGAATCTACTGCTATCCCCTCTAAGACCTATGGACTCTCCAAAGATCTAATTGGCACTGGCGTCATGTACTCTAGGATCCCTTGTTATTTGGGTATTCTTGATTATATCTTACCACATTGCAGTACAGTCAAAATTAACTCGAAGCCATTTGTGAAGATTTAAATTCAATGACATGGCATGCTGAAAAGAAAGAGAAAACAATGGACATTAAAAAGAGTTCTAATGTGATACCATCATTGGTTCGGTTAAGCAACAATAAAATGATCAAAGACACAAACATCCACACACACACATACATACACATATACACACACAAATACACACGCACGCAAGCAAGAAAACAGACAAACAAAGAAACAAAACGATATCAACAACATTAATTTACCAATAAAACAAAAAGAATCATGCACTGGAAATGTTACTGATTAACGTAGGGAGAGTTCGATTAACTATCAAAGAAAGGATGTCATTAAAAGCATTTTGATAATCATATCCTTAACGAAAATGAATAATTATTCTCATTAACACTGTCATTATCATATTATGACCATTAATAGTACATGTTATCATCGTCGTTGTTATCAGCGATATCCCAAGCAATAATCATAGTCATCGTCATCGTCATCATCACAACCAGCAACAACACTAATCTCATCACTTTTATCACCATCTTAGTCCTCATCAAAATCATAACAACCCCCCATTGTCCAATTCATTATTCTTGAAATGTGCATGAATATTTTACCTCCACACCATCCAACAAGTATCGATATTCTGGACATATACACGCACTTCCTGCATAGGCAGCATCGACATGCATCCAGATGTTGTTGGCATTGCCTTTGAGAAATAGATTGAAGCAAATAATATTATACACGTTTCTTTCTTTGTTTATTGTTGATTAAATAAAGGTCATCAAAACCTAAATAATACTGTTTCCTATTATCATTCTATCTGGATTACATGTATCAGGTGATATATTTACATGCAACCAAAAGAAACGTTGATACAATTTTGATCAGTAGAAATGTTTCAATTAAAGTGTGCATGATAGCAGAGGGTTTATTCCGATTTTAAATTATATAATATGTCACATAAACATTGAACTGAAACTTAACGGTTGTAGTGCTTACTCCAAATTTTGCCCGTAACCTAATGGTATTGTGCACATTCTAAATTGGTTCACAACATAATGTGTAAGTCCATTCAATGTTCATCTGGAAACTCTCTCATGTTTCTAGTAATTACTTTCTGAGATTTTAGAGACCTGTAATGTCTTGCTGCATAAATAATTGTTATATCTTTCTGAATGCCCCATCAAACACAAATCCCGATATTCAGACCAGGACAGTAAATTATGAAAGATGGAATTCCATCCTGGAAAGTGCCAAGTACTAAACATTTCTAGAAATAAAGAATGAAATTGATTATCAATACAAAGTACACAATCAAAACCTGAAAGAAACTAAAAGTGCAAAGTACTTAGGAGTTACAATATATAACGAATTGCGATGGAAAGAGCAAAACAAATCAGTTTACCAAAAGGCAAATAATACTTTAGCATTCGTAAAAAGAAACGTACTTGATAAATGCCCCAAATGATAAAACAACAATGTTTCAAAACCTTAGTTAAACCAAATTTAGAATATGGATGCTGTGTCTTGAAACCACACATCAAAATGCAAAATAAATAACTTAGAGAAACTACATAAAAATGCAGCAACTAATAACTATGCATAGGAAGATAAGTGCGTACGTGTGTGTGTGGCTTCCCTGTCGACCCAGCAGTGAAAGGGTAGCTAGATCTATTTAGATCCCGCGAAAGTAGAGTCGGCATTGAAAGCAATAATATAGCAACACTACCACGCGAATCCGTGTGCCTTAAAAAAACAAAAAAGATCTAACTCTCCGCTCAATAATTTCTCTTATTCTAGATCTAGATTTAAATTCAGCCTTAAGCTTTAGCGGAGCAGACAGCAATATCTTATTCTTAACTAATGCATTCAAGTACTCTTTTTCCATGAGCGAAGCCGGGTACCCAGCTTGTATTATACAATGCATGTCTGTTTTTCTCTTAGGATCTTGAATACTATGGCATAGTCTCCTGCGTGTAGCTTCCTTATCAGAATATCTATATGGTCAAAGCAATTTACGTGTTATGGCCACCACACACTAGCAGTTAAATTGGCAGATCGGGCCTGAGCAGTTACTGCGTAGTGTGTGGTATCTATTACACTTTTATATTTCAATTCCATTTTGTTATCGAGAATTATAATCACAATCCCAACTATCTTGTCAAGTAACATTAAAATCTATCTGATACAAGCCAAATAGTTCATAAATTTTGAAACGCTCTATAGTAAAATGAATCATACGCCCCAAGTCGAATGAACCAGGGAAAAGTGCAGAATAAATTAACTAATCCTTCATGGAATGCACGAATTTCATTCAAAACTGCTTGCATTGTTTTTAACAAATTTGATAATTGGTGACATTCATCAAAGTTAAGTCATAATGGAAAACGAAACAATTGTTCTTTAGGAAAAAAAAAAGTATAGTTCATTCTGCAGCCTAAGTTCGTGTAACAGAACAATATAAAAACACTTGCCTTTATACGTATATAAACACCCGGCATACGTCCTATATTGTATAACAATGATGATGTTTTACTGTTAGATGGCATTTTGATAAAACGAATAAATGCAGGATACCTACTTAGTTGCTGAAAGGGACAGATTGGTGACATGCCAATTCATAATACGGGTTAATGGTTAATTCACATAATGTATAAAATAATGGATCCTGGAAATCGTAATATGGGTTAATGGTTAATTCACATAATGTATAAAATAATAGATCTTGGAAATCGTATTGATGCGGTATATTTATTTACTACCATGTACTCATACCGAGAACGGGCAGTACAAAAGTCAACGCGTTTGTTTTAAAAGTTATATATAGCAGATTATAATTTCTCTTTCTCCTTGTTATTGTAATAATTGTTGTTGTAGTTGTTGTTTTGTTTGGGTTTTTTCATCATATCTTAATTATTGCATCACTCACATGCCAATTAAGTCATGAAGTACCATCAACATGAATGTCGTCAACATTCTGATCTTAGCCTTTAGGGTGAATTAAACGCTTACAAAAAAAAAAAAAAATAATAATAAAAAAATAAAATAAATAAATAAATAAATAAATAAAAAATAAATAAATATATATATAATAATGAGTTTACAGAGTTTCTTTGGTAGGCCGTTACAGTCTCAGATATTTCACGTTAGATAAATACTTCCTAATCGTTTAAAAATAGCACTTTTTGTCTAGCATTCAAACCCAATTGTAAGCTTTTGTCCACGAGCATATCTCCAGTTTAGGAACGTCTGCATTGGCTGTCTATTGAGAAAAACAATGCTTTTAAAATAATATCATGGTACCATTTTTATGATTTTCAAATGTAATATCCCACAGAATACCTTAGTAAGTTTGGAAAAAAATATTTAAAACATTCTCAAATCGAGCGTCCTTTCACTTTGCTCCACCGATGTGGATGTCCGAACCGACAAACATGTGAGACCTTTATTTCATTTAAATCTTCCCTTAAATCAGAATGTTATAGGTCTGCTCTTTACGTAAATTGATTCCTTTCCTACGCATTTATTATGTAGTTAAGTAGGCTCGCTATAATATTCTTAACTCATATTTATGTATTTCAATACATTGTATGTCAGTGATTGAACATGGCTGCCATGAATAGTAAGCTACCATGAGCACGTTGATGGATATTTACTTAAATCATAGAATTAAAATTGTTCGCCCGTAAATTCGTCCGACCTGCAAGCCATGGCAGCTTTACATGCATGATTCTGTGCCGTAGAAATATACACTTAACTAGAATACGATCACGTGACTGAAAGCTTTCTTCGCCTTTGGTTTGGCGAGAGCCCGGATGTAGACCCAATTGATCTTGATAACCTGCCCAACACATAATGGCGATTAACATTATTCATATAGGGGCCGCATAATATCGTTCGTACAGATTCTCTTTCGTCTAATTGTGTGGCAATGGCTGATCTTACTAAATTATATTGCCCAACGAATAATGGCGTTCAGTTGGGGCTGCAGCATTTGACAAGTGTGGTTTCTCCATCATCTAATTATATGATCTGTGCATAGAGTCCTTCGACTTAGCCTACCCGCTGCTGTTTCTGATAATCTAAAGGTCCTTGCTGGATGTCAGTGGGAGATCGCTAATGGCAATCTTTTGATATCACTATTAAGTGCTATTTGCTAGATCTTCTTCTTCTTTAAATGACCTGCCAAAACTCAACACGGTTGAATATTACTGTTAATACGCCAAAGAACAATAAATAAATAAATAAATGAAAGTGTTTGATTTTAAGTATGTATTTGTCAGTCTAACTATGTAGATCTAAGTATTTCATATTGCAGCCCTCGTTTACGAGGATCAACACTTTTGCTACTTCTAAAATCTGGATTCAATTTATTCCACAATCTTGCAGTGCTTGGGATGAAATAATACATATTATGGCAATCATTTTTAGACAGGAGTGTTAAATGTCTGACAACCTAGTCCTCCTATTACTTGGAATAATTTGAAATTTCAGACTAAGTGCTCGTAAAGTGTAAATCCTTTCAAGAACTCTGTAGATAGGGAGCTTCATGACATCATGTTTATTTATGATATTTAGTATTTTGATGCATCGATGAAATTAATCATATATGTAAGATACTGGGATGAATACATGTTAATACGAAAAAATGCTCTAGAATTAGATAATTTAATATTTATTGGATAGAGAAATGTTTAACTCCGTTATGTATAATGTAATCATTAGTTCCCATATTATATTATTTTTATATTTAATGATTTCATGAGGGCATTTAAAGTTATTTAACCTATTTAGTCCTTAACCTGATAATGCATTGTATTGTATTGTATTGTAAAGATAAAGATGGAATTTATAGATTTCATCTCCGCTTACAGGCTGCTTCACGGACCTTAGATAGATCATATGCACATGAATTTCACAAGAAATTATACCGTCGATTTTATAGACATGACATATCAAATGTTAAATAATATAACCGTCAATAAGGCGATCCAAGGAGCTTATACATAAATTTCAGCGTCATTTAATCTTGTCTTTTCAGATGATGACGCCAAAAAGAAAGTACCAATTGAAAAAGTACACCTCACTGTTTGGTTGTTTTCTTCTTCTTTTTCCAAATGGAATCACGTGGCTATGGGGAAACTTGTCTGTGTACATTTATTCTTATTTTCACAACAAAGCCTCAAGCCACAGCAAACAAATCGATGCACCATGGATCATTTACCTTTTCTTCTCCATGTGGAGCGCAACTATGCTGGTAGCACCCTACGTGAAGAAGTACGTGGGACGAAGGATGACTATTGCTTTAGGTCTATTTCTATTCAACGCTGGTCTATTCACAAGTTATTTTGTGTTTGGTTCGAGTGTGGACCTCATGAATCTGACTATCGGAGTTATTACCGGTTCTGGAAACGGTTTTATCCAAGGTATGATTATGGACTTGGTTGTTGAGTGGTCAGAATTCTCTGAGCTTGGTCTGCTTACTTCCGTTGTCTTCACAAGCTATTCATTAGGCGCCATTGTCACCAACCAATTTGTGACTTATTACGTCAACCCCAGCAATCTTCAGCCAAGCCACGTTGTTGGACCAACCAGATATTTTGTTCAGAAGGATATCCTTGAACGAGTCCCGATGGTGTTTGTCTATTACGGCTGTGGTGCCGTGGTGATTCATTGCATTGGTTTTATTCTGTTGCAAAATAAACCGTCTTTGAAAGAGGAAGTAACAAGAAACAACGTTCTTCGTGAATCAGGGAAATCAGTTATAGATTCGAAAGATGATTCGGTGAAAGAAAACTCTGGTTTGGATGACGTGTCAACGTTGGAAGAGGGGTCCAGTCAAAATGCTTACGGTACATTTAAAACTCAAACTGAGAACAGCAATTCTGAATTGGATGAACGTAAAGAATCTGAGGAAAGTGAAGAGATTGATAGTTCCAAGAATAATGAATTTTCAACCAAAGAAATGCTTAAAAGCAAATCATTTTACGCTTTGTGGATTTCTCTGGTTTTGTCATCATCAGCTTATATTGCACCACTCAACTACTATAAGACTTTTGGACAAGTCTACATTAAAGACGATCATTTCCTGACTAATATAGGAACTGTATCAACTGGTGTCGTTTTGGGTGCAAGACTCTTTTGGGGAATTATCATTGATCGTATAGGCGTGAAAGCCACGTTGATATTTTTTCAAGGTGTCATCTGCCTTGTGTTTACTTATTACTTTTTCTCACCCCAACAAAGCCGGTGGCTGTTTTTCTTCTGCACCATCTTGATCTTCTGCCTCTGTTGTGGATCTATGACAAATTACACCACAGCGGTTGTGAAATTTTATGGAAAAAAGGAATTTGATGTCAAGTATGGTATTCTGTTTACTGCAACAATAGTTTCCTATCTCTCAACGCCCGTTATCGTCCAATGGATTCTCAACGACTTTGGTTGGTTCCAGCTATTTATTGGTATAGCTGTTCTGAACCTCATCGGATTGATTTTAACGTTGCTTTTAATCAAGAAACATTGAAAGCAGGTTTTCATTGGGACGGTGTTTTAGATTACACCAGACTACTCGTATATATGAAATACTACATCGATGAACCCAAAGCTTCACAGTTTTGTTACATTGCATGTTGTTACAAGATGTAGTAGGCCCATATTATGATACACTGATATCCATATTATCAGTTGTTTTTATTTAATGTTGTCACAAGAACGAACCTCTCATTTTCTTCAACCAATGCAAATTTATTGGGAAAAAACATCTCTACAGAATATAATAATATTGATTCTTTTTGAGGACAGCAATATATTTTATGGGAAAGTATAATAATCTCTATACTAATAGGCGAAATGTCGTAAATCAAAATTTCGCTATCAGAATAGGCTTCTAAACCACTGAAGCTTTAAATTTGAACTTTGCTGTGTAGAATCATGCCTATCCCGTCTGTGTTTGGAAAGACTTAAATTTAGAATTGAGAAGGTAATTTTTATTTACTTTCATCTCCCTTTTATGATATCATCAGTCAGATTTGAAACTCAACCATTTCTCTTTTCGGCTATTGGCTTTTGTTTCTTTTATTCTATTCAATACCTATTAAGAGAATTACCAGTATCGTTCTCATCGAGTACTTTCACAATGTATCGTTCTCATCGAGTACCTTCACAATCATTCACTGTCTAGAGTCTACTAGACCTGGATCTCAACTAGATAGAATCTATATTTTGTGTTCATCTCAATCCTACACTAGGCTAGATCTAGATTCTAGATCTAGCTAGATATAACATTCTATCACCAGACTCCATCTTACCTACACAATATCATGTTTTACTGCTCAGGGAGCAGGGGTTATACTTGTTATATTAAAGATCACACAACAGTTCATTACTTTTTAACAAGACCAGTAGGGGAAAAATTAATCTTTTAATGTAACGCGCTTGGACTATTGTTGCTCTCCGTGTGGTTCCCGGGGGTAAATAAGGCCAACGCTTCCCCATGTGCGGGTCGCAAGAGGCGAACAAGGGAACGGGAGCTACTTCTCCCATCTGCCCTATCTTCTGTCTATCAGGTTGTTTTGTCCCCTCAGAGGAGGGAGGAGGTTTTGTTGGGGAGGGAGGGAGGGACGCATACAGCTGGTGGCCATCCCACATTTGTGTGCATTGCTCGACTATACTGTCAGGGTCACTTGTTAAGTAGAGGGATCGAGTACTTTTGTACACAAAGGTAGTTAGGAAAATCCTGGGTGGACTTTGCATTGTAGTGCATTTTGGGGGCTTGATGACATCATTATTTAAGCTTTTTGTTATTGAGATGATGTTTTTTTTCTGTAAATCATCTCTCCATTTCGTTATCTTTATTATTATATGTATTGTACTTATTATTTGAAGTGCCTCTTTTCCTCCCTGACCCCCGTGTGGTTCCCGGGGGTAAAGAATAGGGCCAACGCTTCTCCATGTGCGGGTCGTAAGAGGCGACCAGGGAA
>JASKDV010208165.1:0-10454 GCA_032466395.1 Aegires albopunctatus
GAAACCCGAAAAAATTTTGGATTTCAAATTCACGCCTGCACGGGTTTGAACCAGGGACCTTTGGCGTGGTAGTCGAGTGCCTTAACCACTGAGCTATCCGCTCCCCAGTAGAGCCTAGAGATATGTTTGTAATATGACATTATAAATAGAAGCCTTCTGGGATTAAATATCTGCAAATCTCAAACTGTCCAAAGGAAGGAACTGAGAATTTCTAAAAGAGAATCATATCATCTGAGTTTGGTCTTCAACTAAAAGCTGTGACATATCCAATGAAAAGAGGAAAATCTTCAGAGATGTCAAATTAGATTTCTTTTTAACTCCTTTTACTAATCTTTTTGACTTCGCATCCCTTGAAAACAACGAAAGGGGTTCTTCACAAAGTAAAATATTAATTGGGGAGAATTTGTTGAGCCAATTTTTTCAAGAAAGAAAACACTAGAAGCCCAAAGGGAGGTGGGGATAAGGCTTTCGATGATTTAGATGTAAACCCAACAGTCATGTAGTTTCTGAATGATGAGAAAACTATCTGCAAAATTTGCTATGATATGGATTTATTGGTGATTAATAATTCCAATGAATAGAGAATATTGACCCAGGACAGTTTAAAAAAAAATAAAAATAATAATAATAATTTAACTACCATTAGTTATCGATTGATTAAAGTAGGTACTCTTCAGATGGTATAGCTAGCAAATTGATACATAGAAAGATGGACAGATCTAGATAGATGGTACGGATAGGTTATGAGATAAATGCAATATAATATGTAGATGGAAATTCAAGTGATGCTAAATAAAGAATAGAAAGATGAAAGTAAGAAATGAAAAACTGACTCTGTGTAAAGAAGAAGTTATGGCAAGATGTGGGCAAGTATAAACATTTCTTTCCAACTTATTCCCTATCAAATGCTACAATACTTCAAATTAGGATAACGGAATTAACTCTTGAGGAACTTGGCCTTCTGTGGTGTTTTCCAATGTGAAATTCACTGGAAAGGGATTTTAATTGTGACTACTACAGGTAATAAATTGATTCCATCCATTATTATTTCTTCTGTCCGGTCAGAGTTATTTTCCCTTTTCTTTTTCTTTTTTTAACTGTGGGTGCCTATTGTATTTGTGGTTTATTTAGCTCTTTTTATAACCCCTGTATAGTGTCATATATATCACACTAAGCAGAAATGATAGAAGAATGAGTCTTATTAGGTAAATTCTAATATAAAAGAATTAGACACAAACAAAAGAGGCATGCAGTTCGTTTCGATTTCGCAAAGCTACTGACCCTATGGCAAAACCGGGAAAACATAGAGCCGCCGTGAGCGGTCAAATGGACGGAATAAGTTAAACTCGTAGGAAAATGTAATGGTGCCTATGCAAAAATATCTTATCAGAAATATAAATGCAACAAACAATAGTATAATGTTTGTACACACCCAGTAGTACTGTGAAGAGTCATAATAAGGAAACCGTCGTCTATCATATTGGCACGAAGGAGGGGTAGCTGTGGCACCGACAAATGGCTGCGGAGTGTTGACTGGGGTGCTCTGTTTCCACCCAAACCCAGCTTGGAGCTGTTGCTGTGGGTGTTGGGGATGGTGAGAATGCTGGCGTGAATGCTGGTGGGGATGGTACGAGTCCCAGGCCCAATTTTCATTTGCGGGCGCTGCAACAGGTGGGGGAGACACCCATGGGTAAGACGAATGACTCGGGTACATGATGATCAATGTTCTGATACAAAGGAATGTCCTTCAGAAATGGCACTAGCGGAGTTAATGGCACAAAAGGGATTCCCAATCCAAATGAAAGAAATCTCTCCCGATGTGAATGAAAGTTCCCCCCAGCAGAGGATTGAATCTTGAAATACTTTCCAGCGAGATCAAGAATATTCTAGACCTATTGGTAGATCTAGATCTAGTGATGGATGGGTAGACTTATCCAGAAGTATACCCAAATATGATGTGGAAATCAATCAAAAAGGGATACCAGATACACTGGGTTGCAGAGCATTTCAATTCAAACCTATTTTCCAGCAATATAAAGCAGTGAGATAAATCCGACTGAGGGGGGAGTAAGAATATTTTGGCGGGTTAATCCGAGTGAGGACTGCCCACAGAGAACCACTGTCACAAAATTTCTTAGATCAAAATCATAGATATTGACAAAATCTTGTCCAAATCTAGATCTAGATAATCTTAATACAAATTATCACCAAAATCAAGAACTCCAAAATAAAAACTAAATGATGAATCAATATTTGTCAGAGAATCAACAACAGAAAGGCACCGGTCGACATTAATCACAGGAATCGTAGATCAAAGCGGTGAACACAACCGTGAAATCTCGAGACTCATCGATAATCTCGTTAAAGAGATAACTCGTTCAACTCCTCCTAATGACCAATCAGTGGCATGAAATTAAAATGCGATAATCCGGAAGTGGACTTGGTAAACCTCGTTATAACTCGTATCCCTCCAATTGCCTATGCAATTAATTACATGGAATAATTTTTAAAGATAAAAATACACAGACTTAATAATCGCCCCATGCGGCGGTCCGAATGAGAGAGTAAATCTTCCCAGTGCGAAATAACAACAAACGAAAATCAAAGCTCCGTGAAAAAAATAACACCACCATTCACCATACCATTCCGTACAGATGGTAGGCCTAATGGGGACTCGACGGTCCGCGAGACTTGGTTCTTGGAAACTGCCGCCCGGGGGCCCCCGTAAGGTGGTGGTGATGTTGGGGCTCCACTTTTCAACAATACGCCTTAGATAATAGCCAGATTATCGTTGTGGTGGAGACAAGCGTTCGATTCGCCTCCGCGATTCTTCTCACCACCAACACGAACAACATCGGTAGTAGTCAATACAGCAGCAGCACCCAAACGTCAAAGAAAAAGATGCAGTGGAAGAAGAAGAAGTCGAGCACTCAAAAAAGCACCTCTCGTTGTCGCGGCGATATACTCGGCGTTTGCCAAGAACAGCAACTCCGAAGATAACCTCCTCTCCACTGCTCACCCTATTTCCCCCCTCTTTTTGTCTACCTCCTTCGTTTTTGAGGGGTGGGGTGGGTTATTTTTGTCCTCTTCTCCCCATCGTCATCATGACTTCCCCCATCCTCAAGTCCGGGACAGGAAGGTGAACACGCGAGGTTTGCCCCACCCTGCACGACTACTAAACGTTTGGAAAAACTTTCACTTTCTGTCATCAGTTACCCGTTGGCTAATTTGGCGTGCACTCCTCTTGTATCATTTCCCACTTATCTTTGAATGATTCCCAAACCCGTATCTTTTAAACACTTTATACTCTCTCTTCTTTCTTTTTTTCTTCTTTTTTTTTTTCTTCTCCCTAATGCCTTTAAGGTCTTATCTCTTCTTCTTTTTCTCTTCACCCATTGCTGTTTCGGCATCCTAGTTGAGAAGCCTTCTAAACCTTATAAAGCGTAATCAAAAATACACCACTTCTAACTAGCCAATACATCTAATCAATCAAAACAATAAATATGCAATACCTGCGCTCTGTTCATTTTCCTGTAAATAACCGACAATGTCGAATTTTTGTGTGTGTGTGTGTGTGTGTGTGTGTGTGTGTGTGTGTGTTAAAGATAGATATGTGGGTTGTTTGTTATGGCTTCTTTTTTTCTTTTTCTTTTTTAAATCTGTACTTTTTCCAGCGTTTAAATAATTTCTTAATAACTTCTGCTTTCGTTCCTTTTCATGTTCTCGCATATATACTTCGTGAACAAGCGATCTCTTCTTACTTTCACTATCCCTCCTTACTTCTCCTCCTCCTTTCCCTTCGTTGCTCTCCGTTCGTTCTCCAAGCCCCTGACAAACTTTTTCTCGTTCAGTGGCGGTGCGCTATGGCTGCGAGCTGCCGATATGTTATTAGTTCATGTTGAATCGATTGACGAAACGTTCCTGCCAAAACAGCTGCATCAGATTCCGGCACATCTGGAATAGCTTGGCGGTGTTAGATGCGAGAAGGTGTGAAGAGGAGGCCAAGGCTGCCTTTCGGGCGGGCTGGGACGGAGGAAGGGTGAGACGAGACCTGCGATGGGAACCAGTTACATACACATTTCTTCTACGTTTCATACTTTTTCTCTTCTTCCCTTTTTTTCCCCCCTCCTTCTTTCTCTTCCTCGAGCCTTTTTGTCATTTCCCTCACCTAATCCTCGTCCCCTTACCATGAGTGAATTGTACCAGTAGCACTCCCTCGTCTTTCTTTTCTCGTTTTCCACTTCTTTCCATCACAGTTAATACTATGTCAATATCGTATAATAACATCATCAGGTACCGATTTAGGGGTGGAGAGTTGGTTCCGCTCCACTTGACCAATGCCTCTAAGCGTTCGACTACCTGATAAAATTTAGATAAATTATGTAAAATTATAATTTCTGCCCTACAGTGAACTGACTCCACGTATTCAGTTAGCAGCTGTTGCTGATTCCGAAAGGTGACCAAACGAAATAAGACTCGAATCTACACCATCTTCAATACCGGAAGATACATCATGTCCAGAAGAGATGATTTATCAGCCAGAGAATTATATTAAGAATAAAAGCAACAAATCTGAAAATTTAAGTGTACCGGGTTTTATTAGGGATTATTTTTAGGACGAATTCGGATGGACCCGTAACGTCGTTGATTAATAGCATGGAGTGTCAATGATCACCCAATAGGCTTATATGTGACTGACTACCTTAAACAAAAGTGGTGTGCTACGTAAGAAATATATCAATTTAAAACACAACGAACAGTAAAAGAGGGTTGAAAAGGCACAATAATACATGAAGGAAAAATTTGAGCTTGAATATAGGAAGTTAAATAAATCCCCTTCCTCCCACAACCCCGTATTATGATCAAGGAGCTGATGAGAGTACCTTTTTTTTTCTTTCTTCTTTTCAAATCAATAGAAAAGAAAGACCACCCATTATTTCTGTCATGTGATTGACCTAACACTTGATGGCGATTATTATGATGTGATTGGAAGGTTAATAGGTGACCAATGGTGACTGAAAAAAAAAAAAATTTATCACCACCTCTCCGAAAATTCGCAACAAGACAAGAATATTGACAAGAGCTCGTCTGATAGAAACTAAAAGCCCGAAATACAATTTTACGAATACGGCTCCTAAATATGTCCTGCTTAATCTCTTTTCCAATAACAATCCAACCCTCTCTGTACATTCATGAAGGAATGCAGTGAAACAAGTCCTTGATGACAACCCGATTTCATACCACGTGACCGTGATCCATTTATAAAAAGGCAAAAAGGGAGGATGCAAAGGTATATGTAATGTTCTATTGTAGGTATCAGCTTCCTACCCCACATTACGAAAGTATTGATTATGAAATGTGTGCACCGGTTCCCCCTACCGAATGGTTGAATGACAACAATATGAGGTATGATGGGGTAGGAGGAAGAAGCATCGCATTAACATTATGTAGTGGTTCGGGGAGAACAACATGGCCGTGGGACGAAGAACGCCGTTACACATTGACTGCAACTGGGAATGAAACGTCAGGATGGATGCATTATCATCTACAACAACAACAACAACAACAAATACATCGACAACAAGAAAAATGCAACTTTGAAGCAGAGATAGACTATTTAGCTTCGGAAAGGCAAACTAACAAACAATAACAAACAAACAACCGAGAACAAAGAAGGGATGTCTTTCAGAACTGAAGAAAAGAAACTACGCGGAGGTGTGAAAGACCAGCGAAGAAGACGGGTTAGTGAGTTCATGAAATTTATTTGTTTCGTGTGGGAAAATAAATTATAACCGGATCCAGAAATTTTGAATGGTAAGACAATTTCGGCTGAAAATCCTAGATAATATAGTGGTCTAATCCAATCGGCCGACATGATAGGATATATCAAAACTGCGTTATGACTTGACGTTCAGTGTACAGTATACACACATTCATCGGATCTACCTCAAATCGGATGTACCATGTGCTTTGGCTTATCCATTAAAAAAAATCTTTAACAACCTCATCCGATAATCCCTTAAACATTTAGAATCAATTATAGCATCCTGTCCACCTTCTGGGTGGTCTCGTCGTCCGTCCACGGATTCTTTATTAAGTGAAGTCGAAATTCAATCATAGATCAACAAACATCCTATGTTAAATTCACATGTACTATGTATCGAGAAATGGATAAATAAATACAAAACGTTAGAATAAGAAAGAAACCATCAACACTAGAAGGTGATGAAACTTTGTTTTGTCTATAAGGTTATCAAACCCAGTCGATCGTGATTGGATATCTCAAGAGTTTTGAATGTCATGTCAAGCAGAGGCATCTTTAATCTAGCCCTAAGTGTCTGACAAGGAAGATCTGTTTCATCATGTCTTAGAACGTTGGCGGCAGAGATGAGGATCAAGAAGGTGTACCCTCGTCAATTGACGTTAAATTAAAGACTAAGCCAGACAATGCCAAAAACGACAAACCCTTTAGTCCAGGGGTTTCCCACCTATTCCGTGCCTCTCACTCCAAGAAAACTTATCATATGTCTCTTCTCTTCTCTCCCCCCCCCCCCCCCCACACCCACACACACAATATTTTGTAACTGCAATTAAACATTTGAAGATATTCATTTATCACTTTTTTTTACAAAACCCCTGTTGAAGGCCTCGGACGAAAATACAATTGCATATGTATAGCCATTCTTTGTCGATCTAATAAAACGGAAAGGAACTAAGCGAACATCAATGTTCTAAAAGTGATATCTAGAGAAAAATGACGTAAAAAAGATATATCGGACACACCCTTAGGAAAGACAGGAAGGCAAATACACAAACATAACAAAACCCAGTGATAACAATAACGATATATTACATATTATGGAATTGGTGGGAGGGAGAGAGAGAGGGAGAGGGAGATGGAGAGAGAGAGAGGGGGGGAGAGAGAGAGAGAGAGAGAGAGAGAGAGAGAGAGAGAGAGAGAGAAGGGGAGATAAAGAGTTTTCCCGTAACTAATCATCACAACGCCAAGAGTGTTGACACCATTCAAACATCATTCGATTAAAATTCGAACATGAAATAAAATATCATGCACCCAAAGAATTCCACCGCTATATTATCTTAAGTGGCCAGATTTACTGAATACTTGCGGTACACCAGCTTTTGACTAAAGCCATCTTTGAACTAAATTTAAACTATAATGACAATTTATTACAAAATTATTATTTTTTAAAACCTGGTGCGAAGAGAGAAAAAAAACGTGAACTAGATCTAGATTCATATCCTATAAAATAAAATAAAAATACCTTCAACATTAATCCAGTGCGCACATGTGTTAGGAGATTCGGAATAAAGGAGAAATATTAAGGATATCGACTAACAAAAAATAAATATACAAAAAATAAAATTAAAATTAAAAATAAAAGAAATTTTTTTGTTAAGGGCGTATGGACAGACAAAGATGGAATCAAAGCCACAAACTCGCAAACAAACAGACGCACGCACGCACAAGCACACAGTCCCTGGGTGAGAATAGCCTTTCAATTGGGCCAATGTGTTGGCCATATGCGTGGCCCTACTCTAAATAGGATTGAATCAACGTGATTTTTACCATAGGTAATGGGAGGAAAGCAACCAACTAGTGGAAATGGTGAAGGGTGGATGTGGGGTAGATGGGGGGGGGGATATCCCTCTTACCCAGGGGAGAATATGAAAAGGTGAAAAGAGTGGAAATAGTTACCGGGTTGCCGATGATAGGGATAAAGGGAAAGACACGTATGTACGGTTGGTGAATATCTGAGATCTGGTGGTGAAATTAAATCAACATTAACGACAATACACGGTGGAACTACAACAAACTGGAAGCGACCAACCAACCTATCGACTTGGCTTTCCATCAAAATACCGACATTACGTGACGACACTTTTTTCCCTCTCTATATATATATATTTATTTAAACCTAGAAATATCATGCCACACTAGGTGATTTATTTATTTTTAAACGTAGCCCTGCATATCTGACAAGATTTACAACGTGTACTTCAAAATCTACCATCAAGTAATGCCTGGGCATACGTGCACTATGTGAGGAATTGGCGATGACATCAGATGAGTCGCCATACAAACATTGCAGACGAACGAATGCATTCATAATCTTTTTAAAATTTTGTGTTTTCATATTATCCATTTATTTTTCTTCTACCGTCGTCTTTTCTTCTCCACAGCCTTTATTGACAAAACCCTTAAAACCTTCCAATTATATGAAATTAACGAATTTGACGTGAGCTCGGTTGAGCAAGTGAGTGTGGAGAGGTCATTATCACTAAAAGGGGGAAATTTAATCATATTATTTATTAATTAAATAAAATGCAGTGTTAGGAAAATAAAGTATAATTAAGTATAGATCACGCATATGAGACGTGGTAAATGATAAAGGAACTAATTGTAATAATGGTGTTTCCTCTTCGAAAGCTTCAAAGTGTAGTGTAGTGTAGCTTTGGTGTTTCCTCTTCGAAAGCTTCAAAGTGTAGTGTAGTGTAGCTTTGGTGTTTCCTCTTCGAAAGCTTCAAAGTTTAGTGTAGTGTACCTTTGAAGTCTCCTTTGGGTACCACGTCGTAATAAACAATACACGAATACACACAATATACAACCCATAAAGCATGTGCTAGAGATTGGTAGTAGTCACCCTAAGCTAAGAAGGCAAAAAACAAGGACTTGAACCGGCGATGGCGATGACGACGACAACAACAACGACAATAAAGGACCACCAACCAGAAAGGCAAAATTCACACACAAAGTTTAAAAAAAACTCCGTGCTTTTGGGAGCACGCACGTGCAACCATTTAACCAGTTGAAGAAACGCCAGATTCGTTACCCCCCACCTTCGCCCTCCCCTGCACTACCGTAAAACACCTTCGCCAAGACCATAGATCTTGGGAATTAATGGATCAAGTTTTTCTCTACACAAAATCAAGGATAATACCATGGGAGTTGCCATTCACATAATAATACACTTTGGGCAAACCCTGACTAGCGCTAATTTATAGCAAACAAACTAGGCAAGTTTGCCACGTAATGAAGTCGAGTTGCTGATCTATATGGTTAAGTAACGTCTGTGATCAAGACTCACGGAGCGAATGCACACCGTCACAACAGGGAGTGGGGTGTGGGGGAGGGAAGGCGGTGGGAGGAAACTTTGTGCGCACGTGCATGATGGGAATTAAAAGCGATGGAAATGGGGTGAGGAGTAGGTAGGCGGTGAGGAGGGTATAATATGACGAAAAATAAAATGGTTATGAGAAATAAGTGAAAAACAACCATAATGAAACAAAAATCTGTTAGGAAGGTAATACATGACGTGATATATTGGAATGAGATGGGGTGAATGGCTGGAGGTTAGAGTCAATGGCCGAAAGTTGGGAATCATGGTGACGGACACATGAATGGGATGCGGTGATAACTGTACAATGACAATGGTGGAAAACATCACCACGACAACAAAGACGAGCACATGTTGTTGTTGCTGTTGATGATGATGATGATAAAGGTGGTTATTTTTTAGTACAGAGTTTACCCATTTCCACTACATGTACATGCAGTTTTGGTGGTCTCAGGGTTTTCCATGACTGCCTTATAGACAAGACAACCAAGGGTTCTTTTACTTGCATATATTATATACACACTAGGGACCTGTCCTATTATATCATAACCCGTATCCGATCGGACTTAGCACTCATTATATCCTAGCAACTTAAATGATAGGGGGCAGAAAGAAACCCGAAAAACTGGATTTCTATTTCAAACTTGCACGGGTTTTGAACTAGGGACCCTTGTCGTGGTAGGCAAGTGCCTTCCTACTGAGCAATCCGTGCCGCTTGATGATGATGATAACTATAATAATGACGACAATAGTGATAATAATATGCTACGTGAACGACAACAAAATAGTGATAATCTAGAACATTCTTACAATAATAAAGAAATAAATAATAGCCTAGAGGAAATAAGGAAGAAAGGAATGAAGGAAAATGAGACATGTCGGATGATTGATGATAGGGGAGATAATCTTTGAAATGTAGATGATAACCAAACGGATTTTAAAAGGGTAACGAATACTGATGGCAATAAACGCCGTCCAACTGAGACCCGATATATTGACGTGGAAGAAAAGATATAAATTCTGCCTGTGATAACTAAAACGGAAACTCCTTTAAACCGAGTATGCTTTTGGATTGGGATACTGAATTAATTTTCGCGTTTGTTCCTAGTTGTTTGCTGAAGGGGTTTTGTTTCGTTTGTTCCCTCAATAAATAAACTAAATAAAGCTGGGTGTGTATATGATAAAGTAAGATATTTTAAAACATCACAATCCTCTTGGATAACACAAGTTCACACCTCTCTCTCTCTCTCTCTCGCTCTTTCTTTCTTTCTCTCTCTTTCTCTCTCTCTTTCTTTCTCTCTCTCTCTTTCTCTTTCC
>JASKDV010208176.1:0-10453 GCA_032466395.1 Aegires albopunctatus
GCGCTGTTTATTGAAAACATTGATTTAAATTTGCAATTTTTCCTTGCAATTTTTACCTTTTTTGCATGCAATTTTTTAAATTTTGGATGCAATTTTTGGCTTTTTCATTTGCAATTTTCCGCGGGGACTAAGTCATAGTTATTCATTGAAGATCTTGTTTTTTTTTAATTTTCAAATTCTGAAGATTGCACGGGAGACAACCTCTTGAATGCCTATCATAATAATTAGCATTTAATTGGAGTTCTTATGGAAAATTGCACATATTATTGCCTAATTAAATAAAAAATCATTGCAGGTGCATTTGATTATAATGATTGCAGTGAAGAGAAAATTTGTACTTTTAATCCAAAGGTGAACATCTTAATTAAATTTGCTTCCAGCTTCAAATTGCAATCACGGTCAGAAGAATATTTCCAGGTAAAAAGGTATCTCTCATTCTCAAAATACAAACACATATTCAAAAGCATTCAAAAACACATGTATTCAGCTTTAACATTTACATAATATCAGGAACAATAACTTCATTTGAAAATAACTTTGAATTTACAAGTCATGAGCCACAAGAAATGTAAGGATGATTTAACAGTAATATTCCTTTAGATAGGATTGTCTACTGTCAAGTTCTAGTCAGGCACCAATTGGATAACAATTGCATTGTTAAACATTCAAAAATTCTATTAGGGAAATAAAAATAATGTGTATTATATTATGATTGAAGTTATCAGGGAATTTTCTTTTACAGTCTGGTCTCTCTAATTCTAATCTTCCGTTCCAGGCAATTTGTTCGGATTACAGAATACTAAGAAATAATAAAAACAAAATCAGTTCCCAGAAAATCTTTCGGATTACAGAAGTCATGGCTTATAATATATGCATGTAATTTATTAAAAATGAAACGGATTATATCAATGTACTTAGATTATACTCTTGGAAGATGTTTGTTATGTTGAAACCTGTTAAACCTGATATTGATTTTACTACAAAATATTGTCTAAAAAGACAAGGATGTTCAATGTTAAAGATACAACCAAATTATCTAATCCCAGTTTAAAAATAAAAAAAGGAAAGAGTTGGCGAGATAAAAGATGTTTGTTTTCCAATTTCTAAAGTTTAAATCTTAAGTAAATATCTTAATATAGAAGGCTAATAGTAAGAACTTAAAGGTATATAATATGTACTGATTAATATTTAAAGGAAGAGAAAACTCAAGCCAAAGTTTAGCTTTTATCACAGAAACTTTTTCAATTTCATTTAGAAATTTCTATGATATAGAATACATGCTGTCAATTTTGTTCATGGATCCATGTATGTTAATTATTTGGAAAGTATTCTTCAAAACAATATAAGAAAAGTTAAATGATTCTAGATGCATAGTTTGAAAACTGAGCATTTAAAAAATCAATCATCAAGGCCTCTTTGTCCTCTATACCAGTTTTGACATCAAAAACATTAAAAATTTAAAAAAAAAATAAAAAAAAAAAAAAATTGTCAGTGACCTGCATCCAGATCTCATTTAAGTGTCAAAAGAGAGCATGTGTGTCTGGTATCATCATTCCTAATATCTCAAATTAATATCACATATAACATGTAGCACCAAAAAATGACAGGATCAGAATTTCAAATGAGGTTGCACTCACGCACATGCAACAGAACTTGATCTAAGTGTTTGAAAAAAGGTCATAAGTGGGGTGAATTATTGTGATCAGTATGCTAAAATCACTATTTTAGGAAATTGTCTTTCATCAATATTCTAGGTAATAGTACTTACACATGAAATTGATTCAATTTTGAATGGAAACAGACAAACCATTCATAAATCAATCACTTAATAGTCATCTATAATATGAGATGGCTGTGTGAAGATAAATAGTCTCAACAAAAAAAAAATGCCCACATCTCACTACAAGTATAATTGGTAAATACAAATTTCCTGAAATGGAAACACAATACAAATCTTTAAAATTACAAATATGGAATTTAGTTTTCAAGAGTTGTTGGCCAGTGACAGTTTGAATTACTTCATCTTTTAAAACATAAATTGTTTTAAAGAAACACAAAATCAAAATATCTTTTTTTTTCTTTTCTTTAGACTAGGTATTTGTAGTACTTAAGGTTCACTATAAAATGGTTTCAAAGAACTACGAAAATAATAAAAATAATAATAATAATAATAATAATAATAATAATAATAATAATAATAATAAAACACAATACATAATAATACAAACAAATTAACACAACCCAAATCAGTGTAAGGAAGAATTTTATGAACCTGTAAAAATTCAAAAATAGATATGATGAAGCAAAAATGAAAGACATGGAAGTTAACATGCAAAAAAAATGAAAAACAGCAAAGAGAATATAGAAAATGAGATAAGACAAAGAATAAGCTTGTAGTTGCAGAGGGCAAAGAAAATAAAAATTAAAGATCGAAAGTATACTGAGTATACATGTATGACTTCCAAATGTGTTGGGCCGTCCTAAATCAATGTTGCACACTCATGTCATCCTCATGGATGCAATGCAATGAGATGTACACAATTTTCATTGCAATGCCACTAGTTATGGTGGAGGGTCTAGCGCAACATCATAGTGAAATAAGTTAATTGTTTTTTTAATCAGAGAAGACCAATTAGGACTTAACCATGTGTAATGGGCTGAAGACAAAAGTAAGTCATTCAAGTTTTTAAAGTCCTTTTATTGGGTTACAATTCATCTGGTTTTCATGGTTTGAGCTGAACGAGTTGCAGTAAATGCAATGATATTTTAAGTCTATGGTTCATTGCATACATATTACTTTTGAAGTGGCAGGGGGATAAAGAAAATACTAATCTCAAGTCAAAAACATCATGGGTTGAGTAGAGTTACCCATAGTATATTAATGTTGTCATTGGTATAGTTGATGAATCAAAAAAGATAGTCTGAGAAAGTACTGATGAATTAGCCAAGACCTCTGCTTAACATGGAATAAAATAAAATAAAAGATCTTGGATGATCCTCTGACACTAGCACTGTCTTAGACATTTTGTGAAGGGTTTAAAGTTTAAGCACATTCTTCCTATTTATTTCAGAGGAAGGAAGGGCAAAATTTAATTGGGTGCCTTGACTCTAGGAAAATGTAAATCTTTGACATCCATGGGTTAGTTAATCGTTTCAACTCTAATTCGTGCAATTGAGTCTGGCATTTTCTCTAGTTAAAGATTAGAACCTGGATTACCTCAAAGTGGTGTTTATATTTAAAGAGATTTCATCCTGTTGTTTGTGCAAAATCTATAAAAATCAAGAGCCAGATGTATTTTTATTTGTCAAGAATTAAAGTTTGCATTATATAACAGTTGGAAAAAATATCTAGACCTAAATCTAGATAAACAATATTGTTGAATTAATAGCATCTTTCACAACATGGTGATTTTTGGCAGATTAGGAATGTGACAAGAGATACATCATTACTAAAATAATAAGGTTTAGTTGGAAAAAAACTGTGCAATCTATGTTAAGCATGCAAGACATGAAATTAAGACATTGAGAACAGTTTGCCAAGTTAGGGAGTCCTATAAAAATAAAATGATGATAAGGCTACGATTAATACAAAGAGTAAAAAATTATGCATATATATGTATTAATTCAACATATCTTTAACATTATGCAGCTTGAGGTGCAGTTCATGTTTGATATGGTTCTGAAGAAATAAAATTATTATTTACAACATATAGGTACAATAAATAAGAAGTGTAATCTAGCTTATCTAAATCATCACTGTGATAAAAATAACCAAATATTATTCTTTTATGAAATTGCATTCAAACTCAAACAACCGTCATAGATCCACAAGAACAAAAATAATTGCAATTAATGAGTTTAAAAAAATAGAGAAATTATACAGACTTCAATTATAAAATATAATTATATCCCTTGAAATATGAAGACAAGAGATAAGGAGATAATAATGAAGTATTTACATATATTAACAAACAAAACATGGATTTCTACTTTATGTACAGTAGAAACCTCTTAAAACGAAAACATTTAACCTAAAAAAAAAATGGTATACCCAAAGTGCGACCTCTCCAATCAGGAAACATTGGTGGAGTGTAAAACTTTTCCCGATTAACTAGGTTTTGCAATTACCCGTGGACCTTTAGATTTTGTTTTATCAATCGGTGAACCTCAGCTCGCCTCACATATCAAGTTGACCTTGTGTTTGACAGACTAATGGAAGGTTCTTTGGTTTACAATGCTACGGCATTGTCTTAGCCTAGCTCTTGGCTCACATCCCCCCACCTCCTTTGCAATCACCGTAGTACATGTATTGCATGGGACTAGCTTGGTCAATGGACGACTTTAGCAATTGATTTTATGCCTGAGTAAAAGGTGTGTGGTGAGTCTAGTTTATGGCTTTTATTAATGTTTCACTCAAGAAATGGGCTTGAATCTGTCAAGCACCAATGCAGGTGTCATGATAACTTAAGTGTTTGACACAGCTGTCAAATGTTGAGAAGAAAGTGTTTATAATATGAAAGTAATTGGAAAGGAAAAAAATGAAGTGGATACATTGATGACCGAAAAATAACAACTTGAATGCGTCATTCATGACCTACCAAACACTGAAATGAAGGATTTGGGCCTATGGTGCTTTTGGCCTACTTCTACACTGTTGTTCAATATATGGGCAGAGGACGCTTTTACCACTTTGCTCTAGTCTTATAACTAGGCTGTAGGCTGCAAAGTAGGAATGGCTGTGTGGCACGCGCAAAACAGCCCGCAATATGTTAGAACAGGAACTCTACATAGGCCTACCTAGTAAACTGTGGCTCTAAGGGTCTACAGTATTTAATTCAATTCATTTGCATTTCGAATTGTATAAAGAAGCTAGCAAAAGAAGTAGAGTAGAAAGAAGATGATCCTCAATTTGGCAATACAAGATGTATGTATTAAAGTAAACGAAAGCACACCTTATACTCCTTGGACTTCAAAATTAAAGTAACATTCTCAAAGAAGTCAATGAATTAAACAAATAAGCAAGACCTAAATCTGTCAGAAACATGGCATCCCATACACAGTGCTGTCGTCAATGCTACATAGCCAAGAGGAGATTTTGAGAAAGCAATGAATGAATCGCATTTTCTTCCTGCCACAAAGAAAGTGAAACTACAGCTTATGTATCAAGCCAAATGTTTAGCTGGTGACTTTTAAACAAAATATGTTTAAACTGAAATAAAAGCAACGTTCCCTTGGATTTGGGTTTAACAGGTTTCTTTTTTATTATATCATCTAATATTGCTATCAACATTCAGGTAAATAAGTCCTAGTATTGGTCATGAGAAAATATACATCTGACAATTCAATATAAACAGTAAGCATTCACACTGAGGAAGAAGCAGTCAACTGATGTAAAAGCCCAAAACTGCAAGATAATATAATTTTTTGTTATGATATATAATTTGTCTTTAATGGTTAAAGCATCAATTGCGTCTTTGAAGCCAAAATCTATCATGACTGAATTACATTTAGTTAAAAGTTTAATTTTAAACTATATTGTGGGTCCTTTGAGAGGTCAGTAAATTCTGTCTAGCATTTTAAGCACTAGTGCTATGAAATGGAGTCATATTCAAACAAAATACAATTATTTAAATTACAATTTATTAAATTACATACTGGATTAAAAATTCCTATTATTTTCTATGTACAAAATATTGAGACAGGCTGGGAGGTTGTAAGAATATATGAATCTCAATAAATCTAAAATTAAAATAATACAAATGAAGAGTACAGATTTAGTCATAACTTCCATTAATGTGAAAAATCAAAAGGTAAATTCTAAATCAAAATGTATCTCTTTGACTTAGACAAATTCCCATGTTGTTATCAATTACAAATATTACTCACAAGACTAACATTTGTTTGTTATATTCTGAACAGTGAACAATGATATGCATGACACCAAGGAAAACATAAATATTATTTTAAAATTAATTAGCAAAATAAAAACAAATCTTATCTCTAATGAAAAGTGGGAAATAAAGCTTGCAAAATCATTTTTAAATTTACTATTTTGTATCATTTTGAAATATAGGCTTGTTGATTAAATTTTAATAAAAATTAATAAAATTTAAGAATTAATGTTTATAAAATGAGTTGCCCTATGAGATTCATGAATATAGCATATACATTACAAGTTCAAAGTTTTAACTAGAAGCAAGATAGAGGTTAAAACTAATATATTTTACAAAAAATATAATATAAAAGTTTTGCAGCACTATTTCCAACTATCTTGAACAATAACCATGACTGGCTTCTTTTGACAAAATATCAATAGTAACAACACTTTATGTACAAAAGAAAATATTTTGCAGCAGAGATACTTTTAATGAAAAATATAGGTACATGTACATATTTTGGGCTGCTTTTTAGTGATATGATGACCAATATACGACCTAGCATGAATTTAAGCTTGACATAGTTGCTAGCAACTCACAGTAATTAAACAAAATAATGAATCATGTAAACAAAAAGATATGTTTTGTCATAATGAAGAATTGCCAGGTGGATAGCATCCATTTATGTTTGATTTCAACCTTTGATGATTTACATTAGCGCATGTAACATAATTAGCTGATAATAAAATCGTCTCAACTTTCAACTTTAAAACAATGATGAGGCTAGTGATATTTCATCAAAAAGTTATGCAGAACAATTTCTAATAATTGCAGATTTCTCACTTCAGTGTTGTATTGCTGGACCTTATAATTCCCCTTATAATCACACTTGTTTAATACTAATAAGACATATGATAATGTTTAGAATACAACATCCTCTCCATCACTATCCAAATTTGGTTGTCTCAGTCGACGGGCACCATAATCATTGTCTATGGTTGGTAAATCTTCTGCTAATCCCCATTTGCTTTCAAAATCTATAAGAAAAAAAAAATATATAATGATCATTGTAAATTCTATGTATGCATATGCATGTATGTGTGTGTGAGTGATCTGAGTTAAGGGTTGCAATAGGAATCATCCAGCTACCATCGTCTAGATCAACCCATCAACCAACCTATTGCCCATTCACCAAATATGGCACATTGCATGATTAAAAGTGGCACATTGCATCCATGTAATAGATAATTTATATATCCTTTCTACAAGAGTAGCCATGGGGATGGGTGTGCAAGAGATTATGACACATCTGAAATTATATGACAAAGAGTTGACATATGGTATGTAAAAGTTTGCCACCCCCATCTATATCTAGATCTGTACAAAAAAGAGGATTCCCCCCCCTCTCCCCCTCATGAAGATATGAATATGAAACCTGATATTCTTGATTGCCGTCTTCGTTTACAGCACAATCAATGGCAATGACTTTGATGGTGTCACAGTAGCTAAAAATGTAAAAGGATAATCTGTTAGACTTTCAAGTCACAGGTTGGAGAAGCCGTGGTTAATCCTTGGGCAGCATTAATGGCATGAATTGCCTATTTTAGCATGATTGTTCTTGCAGCTGACACTTGAGGATAGGATACATTAGTGGAATTTTTTGGATTTTTTCCCTTTCAATAATTAAGATTACATATTGGATGAACCGTTAATCTGTTTGCACCGATTAACCTTAGATAAGGAAGCTCTTATTTACTTGGCATCTTATCCATGATATGCATTATGCATACTGTTTCATGTCAACAAACCAGGAATAGGCTCTAGTTTCTTCAGCCTTAATGGCTCTTTACTTTCTACATAACTTTTCACTTACCTGAATCTCTTGAGCTATTGTAGTAATGTGTAGTTTTTGAATTACGACTCCTGTAAGGAGCCTCTGTATCAGATGTATTGCGAGATCCATGTTCTTGCACTAAACGAGGAACTCCAAATTTCTTAGGGGTAGCAACCTCCATATCATCATCATCAGATGGCATAAGTCGATTTGATTTAAATATATTTTTCTTTTTCTTTCGTTGATGGTCTTGGCGACTTGACGATTCATAGCGATAATTGTCCTCTGGATGACAAATACAGACAATTTTAAAATATTTTTGTAGGTAAAATATTGTAGCTTTTCTCGGATCATGCTAGATTAAAGTTCATGAAAATTAATTCTATCTTTCTTTTCATTAAAAGATATAATAGTTCATGATCAAGCACAACAACATATAATAGATTTAAATAAAAATTCATATTTCAATAGATTTAGTCACATCTGTCTCTAAAGTATGAAGACACAGGATGAGATGTTCCATCAAATCTTTGTATAAGATTTTTCAATCATCTCCGATAACAAGAGTATTTCAATTCATACGAAATTTTAATTTGATTCTAGTTTGTCAAAATACAGGACTTTCACTTAGGTTGCACTAAAATATTTAAGAATATCAAAATATCAATCAAACTCACCATCCTCGTCCATCGGAGAGTGAAGCTTGCGTCCATAATAGTCATCTTGTCTTCTGGTCATGCCCTTGCTGCTGTGATGTCCACTATAATCATCATCATCATAATCATCCCTCCTCTGCTTGCTGTTATAGTCACGGTCCCTACCATATCGGTGAGCATCTTTCTCCCTGTCATGGCGGCTATTATAATCATTAGACTTGCGATAACGGAGATCAGCCAATTCTTTCTGATAATCCTTAACAGATTCGCCTTCTGGAGGGCTTCGAGGAAATCTCAATGTATCTTTCAGTGTGCTATGAACGGAATATTCAAGTTCGTCTTCATCGCTGTCACGATATTGTTTCTTGGCAACCTTATGCCTGTTATCTCTATTGTATGGAGAGCCCGTAAGTTGTTTAGATGAATTTTTATACCTGGACAACCTGTACTTGTCCATGTCATCATCACTGATATTATCAGAGTTGTCCCCAATGCCCTCATCAATGTTTGTCTCATCCTCATCCTCATCAAAGTGCTTAAGGTTTGGAGGAGAAATATCTTTCAAAGATCTGCGGTATAGAGAGTCCTCCCTCTCTATTTTCCAACGCCTGTCAGAGTCAAGATCTCCGTTTCTCTGAAAACTATCCCTGTCATATTGTGACTTCAAGGGATATTTTTCTCCATACCTGTTAAGCTTTTCAATCATGCGAGCATTGCCATACTCTTTCAGACTCGTGCTGCCATAGGTATCATTCTTGCCCTCAGAATCATCTTCATCAATCTTACCAGACCTGGTAATTTTTGTGTTCTTTTTCGGCTTTGAGACACGAGGGGTGAGATCATGGACATCTGCTTCAGGGCGATTCCAAGAACCTGGTTCATGGAGTGATAATCCAAGACGGTTGACGGTATCATCTCTGTCTCTCCTGTCCAGGATGTTATCATCATCAAGGTGGTAGTCTGTTAGCTTTTTCTTCTTCTTCCCTTTCTTCTTGTTGTCAAAAGCTGACAATTTGGAGTCAACTGACTGCGAAACCATTGGCTCTAAGGGAGGCAATGCGGTTTTTCGTCCAAAATGAGGCATGTCTGAGTCTCCTTCATCCATTCCAAAGTTGGGAGTAAATCGAGGAGATTGATATGTATCGTACGAACCATTTTTCCTATATCCAATGGCCAAGTCATCTTTGCTGCGTTGAGCTTTCAAATTATCTCCATCTGCAAAATTTTTCAACTTGTCTTTTTTATTTTTTCTCTCTATTTCCTGAAAATAAGATTATTATAATAAAATTAATAGAGTGACTTAAATGAAATTAGAAGCATCATAATCTCTTAAAAGCATCACTTTATGTTATTTCTGAGTTGGAAATTAAAATGCATCAAAAGATTTCAAAGATTGCAGCTAAAATTCCGGCTAATGTTATAGCAATTTAATTTGCTATTGATGTAAGAAATTGATCAAATTTATGGACACATAATCAAAATAACAACTGGACAGATTATATGAATTTTATCTTAAAGTGCGGCAAAAGTTTTACAAGATTAAAGCTAAGTTTTATGAAGTCATTATCCAAAAAGTAAAAGTGCTCTTTGTTTGAGTGATAAGATTCATTGGTCCATATTCACTATTATATTTCAATGAAAAAAGAACATTTTGATGACATAAGAGAGAAATCATTTATCCAGAAAAAAATTGCTCAATAAATTCCTCAAAATGTCTTAAAGTTTGTCTCAATTTACCTTTCTTTTTAACTGCTCATAATCAAGCCTTTTGAATGGATCACCACCCTCAATGATGTCTTCCTCATCGCTGTCTCTCTTTGGACCCAATCCCATTCGCTTTCTCTCTAAATTCTCCAACCTTTCCCTGAACAAAGTGGATCAAAATAATATAAAAGATTTGTCAAGTTCTCTTAAAATCACAGAGGCTTATTTGCACCCATGTGCAAGCCCAAATTCAAATACTGATAAACATCCCAACAGAAAAGAAAGTGAGAAGGTGGGAGGGACGGGGAGAGAGAGAGAGAGAGAGAGAGAGAGAGAGAGAGAGAGAGAGAGAGAGAGAGAGAGAGAGACAGAGAGAGAAAGAG
>JASKDV010208187.1:0-10453 GCA_032466395.1 Aegires albopunctatus
AGAGAGAGAGAGAGAGAGAGAGAGAGAGAGAGAGAGAGAGAGAGAGAGAGAGAGAGAGAGAGAGAGAGAGAATAGGAGAGACTAGAGAGATTTCATGGAGGAAGAGAAGTGTTTGATCGGTTTAGTGAACCAGACCCTTAACTCACTGAAGACTGGTCTATTTCTAATGAAAGGCAGTAACTGCAGGCCTTTCGCCATTGTAATTACAGCCTTTCAGTTTCATTTGAAAATGGCAGATTTGAGCCAAGCACACCCTGTGGGACCAGTCATTATTATACATTTTCAAAGGACCATTTGGATAACATGTTCTTTGGAGAGATAAACTTATGCATATTGTTTGACATAATGATTTAGCTTGATGCTCTGTGTTGCTCTTTGTATATTATTTGAAATAGTAAACTTATAATAATAGTGTATGAAATCATCGTGGTAATCATGGCAACCGGAAAAAGTCGGGCTTGGTCCCTAACGTATGTTTCAGTAAGTTGGTCCTCAGTGAGTGAGTTAATATTATCAGTTACAGTGTATAATGAGAGTGGAGCACATAATATTCTCACAAATAGTCTGATTTCGCTACCATCACTTCTGAGTAAAAAATACTACATGTAGTACAGAGCTAGTATCCCAAATATAAATAGCCATGCTTCAGGTTTACAACAAGTAAAAACACTAAAATTCAATGTTCATTTCAATGAGATACCAAAGTCTTTAATGTAAAAAAGAATAAGAGTCAAACCTCAATCAACAATTCAATAAATTATGTAAAAACCTCTAACCATACAAAAGCATAGATTTATTAATATCATCAATTATGACATATTTGACATTTCTTGTTTAGTCTTGCTCCTGTTTTCTAGGCACTGGCTCTGTAATAAAATGGAAGAATCATTCACATACATACTTTAACTCTCTCATAATCATAACGATGCTAAAGAAATTATCAATCATTCTTTATAATGTGACATAGAATGCTACTGATAGATAGCTTCTTTAAAGTAAATAATATTATCATGGAATGAATGATAAAAGATAGAGATAGAGTATGATAAGCCAGTGAGTTGAAATAAATTCATAGTCTATAAAAAAAATGCTCACGCTGAATACATACCATAACCATTCATGTATCAAGCATACAGATAATTATAAATATAAAATAGATCATATCAGATGGCAATGTAAAATTGGATGGGCAGACTGATAAGACGCAAGTGTTCTCACACACAAATTGAAATACATTGTAGTACAACATCCATTTTTAGGAAATAAAAATTATCATAATATAATAAATGATATGAACAATAGTAACCATTTATTACAACATAAATACCAATAAATAGCTTTCACTGCTACATAGTGCCGCTCAATTTAATATCTAGATATCAGATTCCATCCATGATATTAAGAGCGCATACTATCATGGATGGATTTCTTCTTTGATTGATGGAGCAGTAAACCCTGAACAAAGCTTATTCTGATTACATGCATTTCAATTTTTTTTAAATTTCAGCTTATTGACAATTTTGTTTAATTTAAAGACATTTTCCATGAAAAACTGAAGAGGGGATATTACCTGCAGGAGAGCTTTGGGGAAAATTTTGCTTTATTCAAAATAGAATACCCTATTTGAATATAAGTAAGAAATCGGATTTAGGCAATGAGAAGAGGAATTTACATAAAACTATAATTTTATTTAATTGTTTTATTAACTATGAACAAAATGAGACAAATAAGGTGTACGTTATACATACAAGATGTAATGTAAGCTTTAGGTTTATGTTTCAAACATTGTGATTTGTTCAGCCAGAAGAATTACTGGTAATTGCAACTGCAGGAACTAATCCTATCCCTGATCTTTATCATTATCATACCACATTCTGTTCCTAATTTTATATCTAGCAGAACTCTCTCTCTTTGTGTCTAGTCTTACCACTCGCCCCACACCATATCCACAATTGATCTTAAATTGAAATACTGAGATCTAAATCCATTATAGGCGCAGTTGAGACCACTTATAACAGCCTTGGTTATAATAGGAACTTGGATATAACAGTGGCAAATCAAATCTCTATAAGTTTAAACAGCAATAACCCGTGCTATTCCACTGAAGTTGGAACCTGCTTGAAGTCTATTATTAACTCTATACACTAACAAGCACCCACCCATACGCACACTAAACTCAGGCCTACACACGCCCCATAATTCGCAAACACATGATTGGCTTTTCACACTAGTCTCAGTACTGTAGAGTAGGCCTATTCCAATAATGTAACAATTAGGATCAGGAAAAGAGAGGGAGGGAAGGGTTGAATTAGCATGCGGTGTAGCTCTCACTTGTTTGACGCATTGATCGCGCATGGCAAACATATGTTCTGGATATAACAGGACTTGCTTATAAAAGGGAAAACCTGTTGTTCCCATCAGCCTGTCATTTTAGAGTTTGACTAAAATTAGACACATCAACTCAAAAAAAAAAAAAAAAATTCTGCTTCTTTCAGTGTTAGCATCATTATACTTGAATTAAATGAAATATTAAAAACCAGATATGCAATTATCATCTTATCATTATTGACTGAGAAAAAGTAATGTCATAGACCTTTATTTATTTTTTGAAGCAGACAAAATTTGACAAAAAACAAAAACAAAACAATATTCGGTAGTTTACTTTTAATTTCCTTCTCTGGTGATTAACGATTAAAGTATTTTACATACTTTATTGTACAACGACCATCACTTCTCCTTCCGCTAAAAACAAATTAATAAATAAATAAAACTAAACAAAACAAAGAAGCAAACAAACAAAAAGCTACCACATCTCCTAGACAAATCTAAAAAAGAAATCTCACATATCTGGTAACATCTACGAGTGGTCATAAGTGTTTAGAGAACTACACCAACAATATCGTTGCTGTCGCAAGCATTGCGCTTAAGTCCAATTCTCAATTTTCAGACTTACTCATAATGTTTGCGACAACGACGATATAATATTCAGCATCATAATATTGTTATTAGTGGGCCATCAGCGTAAGCATGTCAGGCTAGGCATATAATTCAGATTCAAAAACTTGAATAACATCAGCTGCTTCAATCAAATCTCAACAACAAATTCTGAATTTCAAGCTTCAATTCGAGGTTCTTATAATATAAATGGCAGTGATAATGCACAAATTCTGGCAATCGGCATAAAATGGCCGCAAGTTTTCAATTTCTTTTTTTCAGAATTCTCATCACAGAAGAGCTTTTCATTGAAGACTATTACATGTCATTCTTTTTCTGTCAAGATATATCTGATTCCTCCACATAAAGCTGCATCTGAAATTCAAAAATATATTCTTAATTAAGATGCAAAGCAATGAAGATCAATGAAATCAGTAATAAGAATATACATCCTAAAACAAAAATTTAACCCAAAATAACAACACTCTTCTATATTCTCAATTAATAGCAAGGCTACCCAAGATTGAGCATAAGAACAGATCACAATTTTTACACCTTTGGGGAGCTTTACTCAATATCAGTCCTTAATCACGCAAGCTTTTTGCTCTAAAAGTATTGATGTTTAATCAAAATGTCTGTACAAAAACATATCATATCTAACGTAATTACAAGGTAGGACAAACAGCCTAGTTAACGCCTTCAGAGAGGTGAGCATCGCGATTTAACATGCGGCATCGGACCTTCCGATATTTTTTTCTCTGGTAAACAATACTGTTGATTGTGTTAAAATTTCACAATAAAAAGTTAAATTGAGCCGAGTTACATTGTATTTGAATTGAATCTGTTTTCAATGAACGTCCGGCAGCAGAATGTAAAACGCATGGCTAAGGTGGGCAGCCCGTGTCGCATTTGTCCGTTTCAATTTAAGTCAGTGGGAGGCATTATTTTCATTATTTTCGCTGTATAAACCTCAATTTTTGATTGCTTAGATCTATGTATTTCAAGCATGTATGATATATATAATGGTATCAACTCAATAGTTTGCTACAGGTCTACTTAGGCTGAATTACGCAGTTTACACAATGCCTGACATTGTAAGTAGGTTTTAGACTATTTCATCGGTCAGCACTTGAAAAGATCATTAATTTGATGTATTAATCAATAACATGACTCTATTCATTGATTTTTCAGAGTCATTTAAAAATTGATAAAATTCGCTATTTTTACCTCCCTTGTGCTATTCATGAAATTGTGCATTTTTGTCAATGTCATGTCAAAAAACAAACCACTTGCATCTTTTGCATACCCACCAAATAAATAACCTTGTTCTATGCATATAGGAGTTCATGTTTTGAAAATTTGAGAATGCTGGGTGGTGTATATTAAATGAGCCATGTCTCAAAATGGCATTTTTTAACATTTGAAAATGTGACAAAAAATTCAAAACTTAAAATATCCATCACTTCCTTAGTAATCAACCTAGAGAGCTAAGCTTGGTATCAAAATATCCAGGATAAAATGATCTTTGTTCTAAGCCATTCCTCTTTTCTGCTGCTTTAAAAATAATTTTCTGTTTGTCCTACCTATAATTACACTATAAATCCTAAACTTAATCACTTATCCGGATTGATCACCATAGTTGAGATCTCCATGAAAAAAGTATATATCAAATCTCTGGAGAATTAGACATCCTTGACTTTGTTTAAATTAATGTAGTAAAACAAAGGACACTTTCCTCCATTATAAATCAGTTTAAGATTTGACTCACTTTAAGTGTGTGAATGGACATATCCTTTAATGGAATTAATTTTGGATTTGACAGTGTTTTCTCCTTTTCACCAGCCTCTGCCCATGGAAAATCCTGTTAGGAAAAATCAATAATTGTTGTAGGGAGTGGAAACAGTTAATGAACACAAAAAAGAATCATCCTTCTCAATAGCACACAAACCCAAAAGATCAATCCCAATAAAAATAGATATGGAATTCAGCCAAATAAAACACACACAGTTTAACAAGTTACAATCTGTGCAAATAATCATATTACAATATAAATGGTCACCAAGGCATCAAAAGATGAAGCATTGTTTCCATGTCACAATTTGGTCAAATTTCAGATTCATAGTTGGCCCCTTCTAATTTTGATACACATAGCTCACATATAAGATTAATCGTTGTGCTTAACTCCCTCAGAGTGCACATCTTATTACCCTCTGTGCTGAGGAGAAGTATAGGAAATAGAGATTACCCGAAGTCTATCTCAGGGTACAGACAAAATGACGATATTCATTACCCTGAGTGAGATTCAAGCAAGGCAGCGAAAGGGTTAATTAATTTTCAAAATAACCTTTAAAATCAGCCCAAGCCCTTTTGTAATATAGACTGATTCATACCTGTTGAATAAACTGTTCCTGAGTAGCTAAGAGTACTGACTCTTTGGTATGAATATGTACAGTCCATGTAAGGTCTGAAATAATGAGAATAAATCATACATAATAATTGAAAAATAATTTACATCTCGAAAAAAGGAAAATATATCAATCAATAATAAAACTGACTTGAATTCAACAGCAAACAGAAGGAAAAATATATCAACTGAAGAAATCACCAGGTAGCAAAGACAATGATGCACATTTAAAGGAGAAACAATGCCAAATACAAAGATTTACATGTATATCAAAGATGATCAATATCCCCTGAAAATTGATTCAAAGGTAAACAGAGATTAAAGAATTGAATTGAAAAGTGAGTTTGGCAATCTTTTTAAAAATTATGAAACAGTCTTATATAAAAATACATACCTTTTGAGGGAGATCTGAGTAAAGCATCACTAATATTCAACTTAAGCAAAAATGCTCTCAATGCTTGCTCAGTTTGAAACAAATGGGGATCTTCTCTGCAAAATTGAAAAGGATTGTGAATAAACTTTCAATGATACCTTTACATATTTGTGCCTAACCATATAACTATTGTTGGTGGTGCAAAAGAGACTTTTTTTAATGAAATAAGAACTCACTATTCTCCAACAGAGAACCTATCAACACACTCCATTGTATTATATATCAAACCCCGGTAGGGATTCAACAAGGCATAACTACTGAAATGAGCAAAAGTTACCTGATTCTCAGTGGTGACGATTTGAAACTTCAATCTAGACCATCAATAATTATTTCAGTTGGATGACTTATTTATCTGTCCTTAAAACATTTGGATTATTTGGCATTATTTGGTTATAAATGCCGTTACACAATTGATTTGATACTAAAAAAATATAGTTACAGTTTATATGTTTATACAAAAAATCACAAGAATCAGTCTCATACTCACTGAATCCATTTATTATTGCAGTCACTAAATTCAAACACAAATCTTTCAACTGGAGTGCCACAATCATCTTGTAAGATAACAAGCGATACTTTGTTGACTTCTCCCTCTCCCTTTGACAAAATAATTTTCAGGCTTTCCATGATGCTGCTGATGTAGCTGTTGACCTCTGGATGTAGGCACATCTGTTGATAGTAAAGACGTACCAGTTATGAATATCTTTAACTAAGGAAATTAGAAAAAAAAGAATTTTCCAAAGGTATTTGGAAATAATATGATTAGATATAGGCTGCTTCTAGAAATTTCTTATTGTATGGTAAATATCAAGGAACTATAAAATGTTGTTGACTTTACTTTGAGCGAGATTGACATTAACTAACAATTTTATATAACCCCAGGAAAGCTCCAAAAATAAAATCAAGCCTTGTTTCAATTAATGAACAATTAAACAGGACAACAACTTAATTGCTTTTGATAAATTCAACTTGAAAGTAGGTCTGATGCTACAAGAAGACTATAAATACATTATTACCTTACAAATCTTGGTAGAGTTTAAATTCTTAACTAACAATCATTAGACTTTGAATTTTGATTACAGGGACTTTGTAGGGTAACAAAACGAGAGTCTTGGAGTAATTGATAAAAGGCCCTTCTCTACAGTTTTAGAAACAAAATGAAAAAAGCAAAGACTAAAATGAGTCAACCTAATCAACTAGATCTAAATCAAGATATAAAAATTATAATACTCTCTGATGATAACAATGATGTGAACTTGCCTGAACAGGAATATTATACTTCACTCTCTTCTCAAATACTCCTTGAGGGTATAGGTTTCTGTTGTACAAAATGCAATGAATGGCAACTTCAATGAATTCCACTAAGACATCCATCATACATGACCCTGGAAATAATGCCAAATAAAATAATTTTTCAAAATAAACAATGCCTGCCAGGCTATGTTCAAAGCTGTCTCGTTTTTGTTTGCATGTCCACCAAGTTTGAATCTTAATACCGGTTTTTGTATACCAAGGATAGTAATTGGTATTAGACGGGAAGTTGCAAAAAGTATTGCCAAAATCTGCCACAGAGGAAATCTTCTTCACTTCATTTAGCAACTTCCAGTAATGAACGGCAACATTTTTTAAGAGGCAGCAAAGACATCGGGAGAAGTTATGGGAAATGTTTTAGGTAATGAGAGTCCATTACTTTTTAATCTGCCAATGAGATCCTTGGGTTAATTCTTTATTGGTAATTGCTTTTATAGTGATCCCAGCAGCTTATTTTCTGTCATATTCGGAAAAATTCAGACCTCCATCCAAATTAAAACAATATAATCTGTTCCAGTACAAATATAAAATCTGTTCTTCTGTATGGATCAGAAACCTGGCATGTTACAAAGGCCAAAACCACAAACATTTAAAAAACAAATGCCTACATAATACATTCTCAAAATCAGAAAGGATTTCCAACCAAGACCCTGGGAGAGAGACAAAACAAAAGCTGATCAGCCAAGAGATCACCCAAAGAAAATGGTGCTGGATTGGCCACACTTTACGAAAGCTCCAAGGT
This sequence comes from Aegires albopunctatus, assembly GCA_032466395.1. Taxonomy (NCBI): domain Eukaryota; kingdom Metazoa; phylum Mollusca; class Gastropoda; order Nudibranchia; family Aegiretidae; genus Aegires; species Aegires albopunctatus. The sequence continues at coordinate 7,825 of JASKDV010208187.1, forward strand.
AATATAACCAATGAGTCTCTCGATTGGAATCCTCAAGGGAAAAGAAGACTGGGAAGAGCTAGAAAGATATGGAGAAGATCTAATGATGGGAAGGCCAAAGATGCTTTAACTCTGTTAAAACCAAAGTATATAAACCGAGAAAAAAGTAATGGTTCCAAGTTCCATGCATTTCAAGTTTCAAGTGTTTTACGGTTTCTACTAGCCTATATTAGCATACTAGAGTCTAGAGGTTGTTCTACTTTAAAAGGCAAATTACAATTGGAATTTATGTGTGTGAAACAGTGCTATCCCAATTAACAGGCTTGCATTGCATTTGTTACAGTAAGTGCAAGTTGATAATCATTAAAATTATAAGCTAAGTCCACCTTTTTATTGGAAGTCTTTGGCAAATCTTTTCGAAGTTCAAAACATCTTCTAAAGCTAAATTTACATCTACAGTTTAAACACACCCTATTTGCCTGTAAATATACATCACTTCTTTAGCCCATTGCTAGTCATGACTATTCCCTAACACTATGAAAAAGTAAAAGGAATAAATAATATGGCCAGGCTGATATCTAACCAAGGTACTGAATGGGTCAATAATTCTGACTGGTTACAATTCGTCGTGTTCCCACCCCAAGCAGTGTATCTGTTCCCATGTAAATATATCGCCAATGCCATTTCCAGATCCCCCCTCCCCTACCCCAGTGTTCATTTTATTGAGAAAATTACTGCTCACCCTCTCACATTATATGGATTGCAACCTAACTAATTGTTGGAGGCCTTCACCAGCGTTTTTCCTCTAATAATAGATCTAGATCTAGATCTAGATCTAGAAATCTTCTAGTGAGCCTAGGGTCACCAGGAACGAATCACTCGGGCATAGATCTACCTTCATAACATGAATTGTGAGTAGGCATCTCCCATGGGCATTATTAATCCAGTAGCCTAATCAATTAAAATTCTAAGGCCTACTTGAACTTTTCATGAAAGCAAAGTGTTAACAGTCTGCCATTTATTCTTTGGCTTCGTTATTCTTTTTACAATGCTAATCTAGAATCTAGATTTAGATCTAGATCTATTCAGCAAAAAAGGCGGCTGCTGGACTCTAGGATCTAGAAGATTAGATCTCTCTATGACAAGAATCTAGAATCTAGATTGAGTCTAGGCCACAGATTAAACAGTTAGTCTGTGGTCTAGGCCCTATTCAATGGCAGACTTGAATGTTCCATTTTTATCTTGATCTAGAATTTAATATTATTCTAAATTTTATAGATCTAATCTGAATTAAATTAAATTTACCTGATAGAAATTCAACTAAATAAGCTTTGAGACTAAGTAGTCGATTTCATAATATAAATAAAAGTAAAATCAATTCGAGACCGAAGGACCGAAGCCCATTTTTCTTTTCGCTGCAATCGGAAAGCTGGTTCAAAATTTTGATTCACATGTAAAATTCCCATCATACTTGTTCGGCACCAAAACACTTCCTTTCTATACTGTAGGCCTTCATCATGGCTGTTGGCAAAAATAAACGCCTCACTAAAGGCGGTAAAAAGGGACAAAAAAAGAAAATGTAAGTATTAATATTTGTACTTATGTAGTTAATAGAATGTGCTGAAGCCTTCCTAATCAAGTACAGATGTGGATTACGTGCTGTATTAAAGATTTTTGAGGATGGACTTGGTCATATCTCAATTGAAAACAAAGCGAAAGTCGGGATATGGTAGATTTGGAATAGATCTTGAATCAAGATTTTAGATCTAAAATATAGAGCGATTGCACCCCCAGTGACACAGTACATCCAGTGACACAAAGCCTGATTTTCAGCTCATAAATTTTCATGAAGCCTAATTTATGTGAATGTTTTTGTTCAGACATGGATCAAATAATGTTTTCTCTTGAAATTCACTTTTCAAAGTGGGAGTGCAGTTCTTACATTAGATTTTGTGGCTCTGTGTCACTGGGGGTACATTCACTATAGTATTTATTAACAAAATGCTTATGCCTATTTACTTGACTTATTTTGATTTTCTAGATTCTAGATCTCGATTGAGATGGGTCTGAGCTGAGTAGAATATCGGTTTATCGACGCCATTGCGTCCTCTTCCCCATTACTAGCCTTCAGTGACATGCACTCCGGCTTCAACTAAGTTCAACCAGCTATTTACCTCTTGTAGTAGATTTTAAAACACAAGTAAAGTTTAGGCAATAGTCGAGGCCTTGATCTTAAAGGCCACTTCCTTATATGTCCCAGGAAGACCAAGGGCAGTGGATCCAGGGTAGGCTACATAGATCCTAGCTCTCTTTATCAGGCACAAGCTTTTCAATGGAGAGTAACAGGCGCATGGCAGGCCAACATTTTGAGAAAGATACCCTTGCTTCTGAAATGAAACTTTCAATATCTTAAGTTAGCGAAGTGATTATTCAGGGCGCTTGATGCACCTGAGTCAGGATGACGTAGGGAGTGCATACTGTAGAATTTTCCCACCTCCATGCACAGCTTTCTTTCACTTGAAGCAAGCATGGTCTGGAGATGAGGCCTAGTTCTAGTTTCCTCATGGAGGTGTGAATGCTATTGACGCATGCGCAATCGGCACTGGCCGGCCTGGTATTAGCATTCGAAGCAGGCATTAGGCATGGTCAG
>JASKDV010208198.1:0-10451 GCA_032466395.1 Aegires albopunctatus
GAGAGAGAGAGAGAGAGAGAGAGAGAGAGAGAGAGAGAGAAAGAGAGAGAGAGAGAGAGAGAGAGTGAGAGAGAGAGAGAGAGAGGGAGAGAGAGAGAGAGAGAGAGAGAGAGTGAAAAGGGAGATAGAAATAGATAGAGAGTCACAGAGCATAGAGACAGAGTAAGAGAGGGTGAGAGGGGAGGGGATTCGGATTAAAAAGGTGGAACCGATGATGGAGGCAAGGAGGTACAACGATAGATAGATGAATAGATAAAGAGGTGGGAGCTATATTCGTATCTGAATTGAAAGCGATAAGACGATAACGGTAATAGGCGAGCAGAAATTAATGTTTCGAGTTGGTAAGGGGAGATAATTATGTATCATAAATTGAGCATCTCTCTGACCAATTGGACCAACATATCAGAATGACTGAGATAATAATAAAAGTCGGATAAGCCGCAGTCAGTGGCTCATGTGAAGTGGCCTGAAGGAGTGTAGGCTCTTGATTCTCATCACCTGATTAATCATCCAATCAGATTAGGTGATGGTAAGAATGGGTGAAATGAATACGTTGTGCTTGGGGAGGAATTAGGGATAATATATAGATAGAGGGAAAGGGGTAGAGGGGAGGTAGAGGGAGGAAGAGAGAGTGAAAGAGAGGGAGATAGATAGATAGATAGAGAGAGAGAGAGGGAGAGAGAGAGAGAGAAAGTGAGAGAGTGGGATGGATACATATTTGGGATGATTGAATTGAATACCGGTACATAGATTTAAAATATGTTCAAAAGAACTACGATTACCCTGTTATACTAGATGATCCTCTATGAATAGATACCACAGGAATTACTTTCATGGAAATAACAGCGTCTCGTCAGCTCTCCATCTGATTCAGGAGATGGTGTGATTATCAAGTTCACTATAATCAAGTTCAGTCTCTGTAAAGATTAATTTTGTGCTATAATTGATATTATTCTATCTTGTTTCTATCAGATTCTCAGTCGACAGCGTTCACTATTCAGCATTGCGCGAACACCACTTTCTCCATGTGGTTTATTGTTCGCTCCTCCTTCTCATTCACTCTCTCCGTATCCATCTCTCTCTCTCTCTCTCTCTCTCTCTCTCTCTCTCTCTCTCTCTCTCTCTCTCTCTCCCTCCCTCTTTCTCTCCTTATTCATCTGTCTTATTCTTTATGGCCCTGTATTTTCGAAGTGTTCTCAATAACTCAGCACCAACATAGATATTACAATAATAATTAAGTACACTGACTTAAATACCGCACACTCGCTATCCACATCATCAAATGTTACAGAACCTGCAATCAATGACAACGATTGGTAAACGTTCTTCTTTATCGTAAACCAAATGATAGAAAGAAGAAGAAAAAAAGACAGCATTTCCCCAGCGGTTTCCATTCACTTCTCCCTTTCACGGCTCATTATCCATAGAGCATAACGTATTCACTCTCTCGTTCCTAAACGGCTTTCAAACCTAGACGAACGCCATACATCCGCCTTTCTTTACCTGATTTCCTTCTCATGTCCTACCTTTCTATTTTATTTCTTCCCCCCAGATGGTTCCCCATTGAGCAAAGCAGCTGGAAGCTCAAACGGAGGATGTCCCGATGGGTGGCTTTACGATCGTCGTTTTTGTGTGGCTCGCGGCGAAGGCAGCACCGACAGGGCAGTAGCTTTTTACTGTGCTAGTTATGGCGGCATTGGAATCAAGGGTCTCTGTATCATTCGTGAGTATCTGCTGCCGTCCTCTTCTACTCTTCAAATTTGGATGATTGTTATGTAGGGATTCATACTATTACAATAAGGCCTTTATTGTACTTGCAGACTGATCCAGAAAAAAGTCTGGAAAAGTAAACCAGCAAGCTCAGTCAGTCATAGCTTAGATTCGCTCAATAACATTAATCTGGTAGACTCAGCATAAGTAATACGAGTCATCGAGGGGAAGATTATGTACATCACGACGGATCATTTCACATTGTATACCTTGTTGTGTTTTGGACGTGGAATTGTACAAAAAAACCCATTAAAGATACAACAGAGAAACAACAAGACAAGATTACTTCATTTCTATCGTGCCCACGAGAGTCACACTTTTTATTTTACCAAAAGGTGTAAACATTAAGTAACGACTAAATGCCGGAACATACCAGTACAATGGCACATTATGTAACATACCTTTCCATACATTTTTCGATCAGTCTGTCAGTATGCTAGCTGCCTTATCCTTTGATATTTTTACAATGCCCTACATCGGTTTACGTTATTCAATGAAGTCGCTATGGTGGTTTGCTTGGTGCAGATCTCTATGGCGGAAATACGAGACAATGAATATCATTGTTCTCAATTTGGAAGTCTTTGTTATTGGACGGCCTTCTTGTTACACATTTTTGTAACAGGCTAGATGTTATGATTGCGCTTCGCAAAATATTTCTATTTTCAGTTCATTCCCATTGATATTCGACGTCCGAATTCGACTCCTCTCGTTCCTTTGTCCTTCAGTTCCTTCTCCCAAAACAAATACAATGCCAATGAATTTAAAAGAGACTTTTTCAATCGCTCTCCTCTCATTATTTTATGTACAACACAAAATATAGTTGACTCAATACCTGTTCCGTCGTAGAGAAGACATGAGGGCTGCTCTTGTTGCTACTTGTCGCTATCCTGTTTGGTCTTCAACTTCTCTCAGGAGGGTAGGGCTGTTCATCCGGGTCCCTTGTTTAATGTTTTTCGAGCCAGGACATCTTTTGTCTCCGTCTTTTTCTTCCTCCTTCTAGAGTGCCCTGGAAGATGGTTTTTTGTCATAGAGTTGATTCGAGTCAAGTGACCAAACCAAGTAAGCTTCCTTTTTCTTATGATGGAATCAATGGTTTCCTATGGACCAGCTAGGAACAGAATGTTGATTTTGACTATCTCGTTGTTTATATGGTCCTTCCAGGAGATCTCAAGAAGTCTTCTGAGGCATTTGTTTTCGAAAGTCTGTAGTGTTTTTCTTCCTATGACACTACGGATATTGGTACATCGAGAGAAACGTTTTTCGGCGATATTCAAACCTTTTTTTTTTTTACGTATCTCCTTAATATATTGTACATTTTTCCATGATACTTTTAACCATGCAGGTTTCTAGAAGTAATTCTCTTTTTCATTTCATCTCTTTTCCTTTTTAAAAAACTGGTGTTAAAAATGCAGTAAATCTGGGTCAATTGGCGCTTGTGTAGTATCAACGAACGAAATGCTTTCTGTAGAGTACTGCTGCTGCACCGTTGTAAACTTTGAATGTCATGGTCGAAATAACTAATGTATCTCCTATATAGACCGAACAGATGATTATTTGGCTTTCTGCAAAAAATTCAATTTAGATTGTCGCATTAATGGCGGGGACTGTTTAGAAAATAAAAGACCAAACTTCCATTTGAATTTGAATAGCTTTCTCGGGCGTTTCTTCTACGTCTCTCGTTTGTTCCTCTGTTGTATTTTCTTTTCTCTTTTATAACCAAAATTAAATTGCTTGTTTATCATTCTACTCCTCCCCTACCCCCCTACCCCTCCTCACTATTATTTTCCCCAGGAGCTCCACTCAGTGGAAGCACACACTCTCACACACCCTCAGCTAGTTCCGACGTGTCACTCAATTTTTCTGATCCATTGACATCTTCAAGGCTAGCAGGACTGGGGCAACAGTTAGTCGGAACTGGGAGACATCCAGATTCGGATTCTACGGAGGACGATGGGGGTCTTCTGGAGGAAGAGAACTCCCTTGACCAGCTGGGTTGCCCATCTGGATGGATTCACTATCGCAACATATGTGTCTATCAACCCATGTCCATTCGGGAACGATGTCATCATATGGAAGCTGTGGAATTCAACGGTCTTTGTCTTAAACGTACGTTTTTTATTTGAATAATATTTTAACATTAAAATGTTATCTACGCTCATAAAGCCGGAGATTATCCTAAATTCATAAGCATGAAACGAAAATACGTGTGAAATACGCTGGAAAAAGGCGCTACTTTTGTCACATATTTTACCACCAGCTTAAAGCCGGTACCCTATTTTATTGAAATGTTTGATACTTGCAGTTTGTGGTGAAGTTCACGCATCGTCAGTGAAAATAAGCAACACTGTGTTTTAGTTCTGCGAAGCTGAGATTTCGACACATCTCACGTTAGAGGCATTTTTAATAAACCTACACAAGTAGTAGTAGATCTAGAATTCCACCTTTTCCAAGGACTTGGCGACGATATTCAAGTCAGCTGGGAATCGGTATAACATTTTGGGCACTGAACACAATGTGTCAAACCCTACCTGAGGAAGATGAAAATTCTGAGAACTATGCCGCATCACCTTCTGATTTTAAATGAACACTATATTAAAGCGTCGATGACCCCGTGGTTTGCAACATATCAAACGAAAGAACCACCCATAGGCATTTATTTACCGACACTAGTCGACTGAGTAAATGGTAAGACACCCAGTTAAGAAATGTCTGCTTCATTCGACTCAGGCATGAATAAGTACCGGTTGTTTTTTAAGCTTTGTATATTATGACAGATTAATGTCCGATGACGAAACAAATATTTCCGGGCTTCGATCATTGCATTTTTTTGTTTTTGTTTAGTTTTTTCCTTAAATAATTAAAGGTTAATAATTGAATACATAGCCGTTATGACAGCATTGGCCGTATCCGAAAAAAGTATGTTGTATTAGCATCTTATAGGATCAAATCTTGTGTGGTGTTTGTTATATTTGGCTATAGTATAATATTCGTTGAGAAACACAATAAGTACTTGATATGAGCGTTAAATAAAAGCTGTTTTTACTTTATCTTTTACCCTACTGTAAATTATAGGATATAACTTTAGCATGACATTGAGAGAGATGAAAGTTTAGACCCCCTTGGGAAAAATGAATAAATAATAAATAAATATAAATAAATCATAGAAACATATTTCAATGAAATGTTTGAAAATTACATTTTGTGATGAAGTTCACGCATCGTCAGTAAAAATAAGCAACACTGTTTTTTTTAATTTTGCAAAGCTGAGATTTTGACACATCTCACGATAGAGGCATTTTTAATAAACCTACACACAAAGTAGTAGATCTGGAATTCTACTTACCTGACCCAAAAAACCCGCAGAGATCAAGATGTTTTGTACCGTTGTGAAACCCGTCTTGCTGTAAGGAGTGGACACCTTGGAGGAAAACACCCACAGCTACAAGGAGAATCCACTTTTCTTAACACCCACAGCTACAAGGAGAATCCACTTTTCTTAACAACCACAGTTACAAGGAGAATCCATTTTTCTTAACAACCACAGCTACAAGGAGAATCCACTTTTCTTAACAACCACAGCTACAAGGAGAATCCACCTTTCTTAACAACCACAGCTACAAGGAGAATCCACTTTTCTTAACACCCACAGCTACAATTAGAATCCACTTTTCTTAACACCCACAGCTACAAGGAGAATCCACTTTTCTTAACAACCACAGCTACAAGGAGAATCCACTTTCCTTAACAACCACAGCTACAATTAGAATCCACTTTTCTTAACACCCACCAACGAAAGATCATTCAGATTCATAAGAAACAACGACTATAGCGCCGAAAACGTCAGAAACCTGCAGAAAAAAAAATATAGAAATGCTGACTAAAAACACTTGGCGCCGGGATCCTGAATGAGGGGGACATTGCAAATTAGAACAGCTGAAAATATTGGCAGTGAATCGAGGTGCCCGGTAGGCTTTTGTTGACAGCCGTTGCCAAAAACGGGATCAGAGACAATGATATGAGTATTCGTAAGTAAATAACTTTACCAGAGTAGTAAAAACCGTCGAGCGATTACTTATACTTGGACACTTGAGAATCATATATAACTTAAAATATACTATTATTAAAAATTGTACATGTCGTATTAACTTTGCTCCTCGCATAATAAACCAAGACTGACAAAGTTTTTCTTTCTTTCTCGTCTATTTACAGATGCCAACAACAAACAGATTGCAAGGAAATCTAAATTATATTCAACTGGAAAAGGTGTGTTGTATTATAATATATTATTAACAACCTTACGTTTAAAGGTACATGTTTAAAGGTTCTGTCTTCCTCTTTAAGAGGTCAATACATAATTGTATTACTGAGGCTTATTCGGTAACTTATCTTATGTATTGATTTTTGACCTTTTAAGCTCTGCGCTATAATATTTCATATTGTGGTAATTTCATTTTTTCTTCTATCTCTCCAGATAAAAGAGTATGTTGCTGTTCCCACATCAAATCAAAGTCAAATGGCTACGGTTGTTGAGTGAGTGAACACACACAGGCAAGCAAGCTCACCGGCAAACAGACACATACATAACATACACCCAACTTATTCACGTACTCATAAACACATGCACAGCGATTGTCAAGTTGACAGTCACGACATTTTGGTAGCATACCTTCTTATTTTACAAGTCTGAGATCCTAGGTTACTAGGGTTATGAAAACTCATTGTCAATAAATGTAGTAAAATCATTATTTCAGTCCTTTAAAGTTCAAAGAGAATAATAGAAATAATGTTGCAAATCATAACTATGAAATGTAATCAAAGTTTCAATAAAAGGTCACATCTAAACTAAATTCGCATGTCATATATGAGTATATATACAAGTAGTTCGAACGCTATTGTAAAAACAAAAACAGTGTGGTCAAGTAAAAATACTACACAAATTCTAAAAACTTTAGATCTATACTGGGTAAAGTTATTGAGATTATGGGTAACTAATTGCCTATTGTGTATATTCGAGGTGATACTTCTGCGAACACAATAACAATCTGTGTTACTCTCTTCTTTGAGATAGAAAAGGCTCAAAACAATGACATGCAAATTTGGCAGCTAAGTGACCACTCATATTTTGTTCAAGTAAAAACCAATAAAACATAGATCTAACATTTGCCTCCAAAGTGGATTAAGTACCAGTTACAGCTCGATGAAAGAATGTAGAAAGGGTTAATTATTTTTTTTAAAATTGTTTTTCTTTGACTTAAAAATGTGTATTAAAGATGTAATGCAATTTAATAAATAATATTTATCTTTATTTTTTGTAACATTATGACAATAATGACTTGTTAAGCTAGGACTTTTGCTCAAAATGATATCAATGTTAGGGTTTGTTGCTTTGTTTTATATTATTTTTGGTTTATATTTTTCAATCTACAATTTATTAATGATAAACCCTTTTCCCATCACAATCCATTTTTGTCGCAAAGTTTTTATTGATTATTATTTACCATGCTAAATCTCATCTGTCGTTTTCATTCATTGCCCTTAAAGTTCTCATGTGGATATAAAAATGTATCTCATTCAGAATCTTCCGAATCTCGAAAGCAATGAATATATTGGTACCATTTAAAAAAAAATGAAAATAGGAGCGATTATCTAGCAATTTTTTTTTTATCCAAGTCATAATTATATGTTAATGATATTAATGATAACAATGATAATAATTACATGTTTAACGATGCTTAGTTATTGTTACTTTGCATTAAGGTAGTGATACTAATAATAATTATTTGCAAAGTGGTTCATGGCTAAGATTATTGACAAAGACAAGAAGTCCATTTCCACGTTTTGTCTCCTCTTCTTCTTGTTGTTTTTGAATTAAAACCAGTGATACAATATGGTGTATTTCATTTTTGGAGTTTTGTTATATTATGTAAATGTTTTTTTCTTTCTTTATTGTGTTGCGCTGAGGATGTGCGGTAAGAAGCTAACAGGTCATTAAGGCTTCGATTCTTGTTAACGAGTAGTCGTTGAAAGAAAAGTACAAGTAATAGCATTTGATAATACTCATGTCCATTGCCATAATATCCGTGCTCTTGGCTTTTTATAAAGACAATTAGACTCCCTTGAATGACGCCAAACGAACAAGACAAGACCAGCAGCCTGTTAACCACGAATACATGGACATGTTTCAGTAAGGGCAACATGTTTCATTCACCAGGTAGCCTTCTAATTAATTGTACACTTGAATTGATCGAATCTATCAAAGCTAGTACATTTCTTGTTCACAGAATGGCCTCTAAAAGTTGAGGCAAGATTCCAACTTGGAGCCTTTCAACCCGTCGCCCGGTGCTCTGATACATCTGGCTTTGAGTCTCTATTTGAATAAATTAACCGTGATATTAAGCCATTATGAAATTATATTGAAACATTAAGGATTTTAAATCTGCATAATATAAAAGATTCATATATTATTAATATTATGATTATTATTATGATTATGATTCTTATTCTTATTCTTCTTATTATTAATATTATTATCAATATTATTATTATTATATTATTATTGTAGATATAGCCCAGTGGTAGACGAGAGGTGACAAGTACGATGTAACTCAGAGGTATAAATAACAATAGTTGATCACAGTTCATATATTTATTATATCAATCTTGATCCTTTCTGGACAGGACAGCCTACAGTACAATGTATTCAAATTATTGAATAACGGAGATAAATATAGGAGCACGTAATCACAGATTAATTAGAACATATGATAATGCCTCTGGATCATGACACAGATCTACTTGCTATTATTACAAGGATATAGATGATAAGTCACGGATCATATGTCGTACCTTTAGTGAAGGAATGTATTAAACGATATTAATACAATAACATGAGTCGTCGTCACTAGGAATATAACTTTAGAGTCCTTATAAAATATAAAACACTTGCTTCTTGAGGTGGAAGTTAAATCCGAATCTACAAGGAATAAATATAATAAAGACTATCTAAGATTAAAAGGCTAAGGACCTTTTCTCCTCCAAGACTGAGATTCGACTGACTAACTAACACACGAAGAGAAACGATTGGCGTATGGGTGATCAAAAATCAAACTAAGCTCACTCGACATCATGAGAAATGACAATATTCCATTTAAAGGCACAAACACACTAGAGTAAAAACTTTCCACAATATATTAAATTGCATGTTAGATAACTATCGAGTATCACAACAACTATCATCATCATTATCATCATCATCATCATCATCATCATCATCATCATCTTCATCATCATCTTCCTCATTATTAGTATTATCATTACTATATTATTAATATTATTATATTATCATTATTATTGTTATATTATTATTATTATTATAATAAGAAGAATAATAATTATCATTATTATTATTATTATTATCATTATTATTATTAATATCGCTATTATCATTATTATCATAATTATTTTTATTATTAATATTATTATTAATATTATTATTATTATCATTATTATTATTATTATTCAGCAAGATGTCAACAATTGACTTGTACACATTCACGCACGAAACTTTTATCAAAATTGTGTAAGATGCAAGAATGAGAGGAAGTTCAACAAAAAGGATAGAAACCGTGGAAACAGGGGGCCAAAACCAATCAAAATGAAAAATCCCTTCAGTTGGTGGATACCCCATGCTTCTCTTAGAGAGCAATAATATGAAATCAATGAGTCAAGTATTTTAATATCATTTTACTATGGGCTGCAGCCAAGCAGAAGACTTAAAGGACGCTGCAATTGGATATCGTAAATAATAAATATAATATATAAAGTTAACGTCACAGTATTAATCTGTTTTGCCCATTGTTGTTGGGAATTGATATCTTTGTTTTATGATACTGTCCTTCTTTAAATAAAATGTAATAAAGCTAGAAACAAAACAAAACAAAATAAAATGTAGATCTGCAACTAGATAACCTTACTAAAATACAGGAGGACGGGGAAAACAACAAATGGTTTCGGTAATACAACCTTTAACAATATGAAAATGAACTATACAATAACTGCTACGACACCATTCATTCTATTTCTATTATTTCTTTAGCACCCAAATATACAGCCTACGCTCTGCTCTGCTCCTCTGATCACAAAAGCGCCAAACACGGTGAATGCTCAAATCCAGTCTCCACTACGCTCCGCTGCTCTTATCACAAAAGTGCCAAAGTCTATAAACGCTCAAATCCAAAGCCTCCGCTCCGCTCCTCTCATCACAAATGTGTCAAACACTATAAATTATAAACGCTCTACTCCACTTCCTCCGCTCCCCTCCGTTCCGCTCATCACAAAAGTGGGGAACACTACAAATGTTGTTCACGTAACGGAGCGGAAGCTGTAGACAACTTAAGTAATAATTTAGCGTGTTTGATGCTTTACTGATTAAGTTGTGGAGGCTATGGATTTGAGCGCTAAGTCATTGCTTAAGTATTCCGCAGCCTTCTTCTCTCTCTCCCTTACTTCCCCTCTCTTCATTCTCTCTTCCTCTCTCTCACACTCTTCCTTCCCCTCCCCCACCCCTCTCTCTTCCTCCTCCTCCTTCTCTCTCCCTTTGCTCTCATGCTCTCTCTCTCTCTCTCTCTCTCTCTCTCTCTCTCTCTCTCTCTCTCTCTCTCTCTCTCTCTCACACACACACA
>JASKDV010208209.1:0-10449 GCA_032466395.1 Aegires albopunctatus
TAAGATGTTCTTTAATGGGTGAGAATATTTTCTTTTTTATGTTTTTGTCATCTAGCCCCAAAACGTCACAATGTGCGTGTTTTCACTACTTTTTACGATCAATTAGAAGGTGTTTTCAATAAAAATTCTGTTTGGAGCCACATATTTTTAGAATCAACATAATTTTCTGCACCAATTTGCATATTTTGTTAGCTGGTGCACAAAACACACGGACACAGCCGCTAAGCCAACGGACTAATAAGGACAATTGGTTTTACATGCAACTTAAGAACAGGGTTGCCACAACATTGTTCAAGTCCAAAGTGAGGGCTGAACTATTCAAAACGGGCCCAACTGAGGGCTGTTAGGTAACCAGTTAAAGATACCTTCATAAATCACTATATTCCTTAATTTCCCTGCTATAGTAGTATGGAATGGCTGTAAAGAAGTGACAAAAAACACAATGAGGGAAGGATTTTTTAACTGAAGGCTATGAGGCCCGAAAGAGGGCCAACTGAGGGCTGTGAACCCCAAAAGAGGGCCAACTGAGGGCTATGAACCCCAAAAGAGGGCCAACTGACGGCTATGACCCCCAAAAGAGGGCCAACTGAGGGCTATGAACCCCAGAAGAGGGCCAACTGAGGGCTATGAACCCCAAAAGAGGGCCTACTGAGGGTTCTGTGGCAACCCTGTAAGAAGGTAGCAAACATACATTTCTCGCAGTGGTCTTTATATCTTTACGCTCTTCAATGGCATTTAAGGACTCCTTCATTTGGTTTAATCGTTTCAAAGATAAAGTGCTAAATGCGAAATAAATAAATATTTTCTAGATCACATACATTTTCTGGTATATTGACATATATCATTTCAGTTTTACATAAAAGTAAAAGAGCGGTTGTATATAGTGTGTTCCCACTAAATGTGCTCAATGTGCTTTACACAGTCTCCCTGGCAGGCCAATGCAATCCAAAATCGTTCTCAACCCCATGGGGGCATACAGAGGAGCCACCCAAAGAAGGGCGCTTCACTCTAGCAAACTGACAAAATCTTCCTCTACCTATAGCCAGGTACCCCCCATCTTCCACCTGGATACAGTGAGGAAATGCATGTGACGAGTCTTTCCCAAAAACTCACCATCGCGCCCAACTGGGATTCGAACCTGGGACCTCTCGATCACCAGCCCAAATGTCTACACCACTAGACTACGATGCCACACAACGTAACAGGTTTGGCATGCCGAGAAGCGTCCCACAAACAAAAGAGAAGAGAACAACAAAACAAACAATTCAAGAAAATGGATGCCTTACCTAGCAATAAACAGACATAGAATCCATATATATTGGAGACCGATAAAGTACATGAAAATTGCCAGCATTAGCTTCAACCACAACAAGGCGTAGATGACGTTGTAGGTGCTGTATTTCCGACACAGACTCAGGAAGTAAATGTTGTTGATATGGGGTATGACAAATGATAAACCTGAGGAGGAGAGGAGAGGAGAGAATTGATAGAAATATTCCCTAAAAAAGATAAATAAAAATAGTTTTATATCATAACGTACCATTGCATGATACAATATTATACAGTCTGGTCTCTTCTAATCTCGACTTCTGTAATCCGAATCCCTCTGTAATACGATTTTCTGAGAACAGAATTTGTTTTTATTATTTCTTAGTATGCCCTAATCCGGAATATTCTGTTATTCGAACAAATTGCCGGGAACGGAGGTGATCGGATTAGAGAGAGGCCAGACTGTATTATAACAGGGACAATTTTCCCCTCAGAATGATGAGCTCTATTTTTTTTCCCCCAACTACTATCAAGTACGATGACTGCATGAGCATAGTTTAACTTACTTTCCCATCAAATCATCTTATTTTATGCTAGCTGAGGAGACAGAACAGCAGGATAAAATTGTGAGCAGTTTTCCTGTTCTCAGCAATCAGTGAGGTACTGGCAGTCAAATTTTGAACCCCAAAGCATTATTACAGAACTTACATATTGTGTCATGACGTCTTCAAAGTATCGAGAAATAATGAAATCAAAATTTTTTTCTTTTTTTTTCTTTGCTCACATGAATTTTGCACAAAGACGATATCATAAGAAAAACTGTCCATTCTAATCCTCTCCCCTCCCTTCCCCCATGACGCGATAATATCTGTATGGTGTGAGGAATGTTTCTTACCTAGCAAGCATGAAGCAAAGGCGGGGCTGACAGCACTGCCGAGGAGAGCTTCAAGGAAAAGGGGGAAGAAGTTTGAGTTGAAATGACAGTGAAAGACCTGGAACAGAAAATTAAAGACAATCATTAGAATGGGGATTGAAAGGGGGGTTTGGTGAAACTGTTTAGAAAGATCAATGTATCACAGTACAATGAGACCTCTATAATCGGGAACCAGGTTAATCAGGAAATGAAATGTTTTAAAATAATCCCTAGGTTACCATACAATCAGGAAAACCAGTTAATCAGGAAGAATTTATAATTCCTGGAGTATTGAATGAAATTGTTTAAAAATAAAAAAAGCCTGCCAGTTCTGAGTGTACAAAGCTGTTGTGATATAATATAATGTTAATGTCCATCAAAATCATAGACATCTCCATTTATTGGAAATTCTTGACTTTATGGCTTTCAATTCGATTGCATAAAATTTCAGTTTATCCAAAGCCTGATATTCAAGCCCTGGATCGGATAAGTAACTTGTATCTGGATCGGATAAGTACCTTGTATCTGGATCGGATAAGTAACTTGTATCTGGATCGGATCAGTACCTTTTGTCTGGATCGAATAAGTAACTTGTATATGGATCAGATAAGTACCTTGTATCTGGATCGGATAAGTACCTTGTTTGTGGATTGGATAAGTAACTTGTATCTGGATCGGATAAGTAACATTCAAGCCTGCAGTCTTTCCGGGTGCTTAAATGTAACCAAATGTACCATCAATTGCCCATTATAATCAAAAGGTTCTTTTATATTTTTTGCTTGATATCCCAATCATAAAAAGCAAGAATGATATTATGGATATATATCAAATGCAAAATGTAATCATTGTTTTGTCTTGGAACTACAACTATTTCCAAATGGCTGGTAGCGGAAGACCTACCTGGACTAGATTCAACACGGCAAACCATTTGAAATTCTTGTGTGACATGACTTGCTTTCCAAAAACTTGGACAGAGGCACCATTGGAAGATGACCTTAGATTATCATCTTGTGGAGAATCATCACTTATGGATGGGAGAGGTAAATAATAATTAATGACCAAGTAAGCAATGCACTGTCACCAACTAATTTAGCACAATTTTGCTGAGGTGATATTTTGATTCTCATGATAATATAAGAAAATGTAGAGTTATTGCGATGGCCAGAAGCTGTGAAAAAGATTCTCGTCTGAAATAGGACATTTCATTCCTCACAAGTTCAGTTCTCTAAACGTATAAAAAACTTGAAAATCTTGAATAATATAATATGAAAATTATTTAAATCTTTAGAATAATAATATTTGAAATGACTTTCCCGAAGAATTCTTCCCAATTTATAATTATAATTTATATCTATTTATAAATCATAAATGAAGCGCTATAATCATAGTCTTCACCAATACAACTGTTCTGAGATCTATACCTTAATAATGCAATCTAACTCAGTCCCTACTTAATTGGCCATTAAAATGTACATCTCATTGTTACCATCAGAATTTCAAAATAAAAGTATAAAGAGAGAAGGAAAAACAATCCTGTATTCATATAGCTATACATTATGCACCAAAATGAAAAGGGGTTAAATAAAAGAACATAAATAAATAAGTAATTGAATAAAACAAGTAATTGAATAAATAAACAAGTTTAAAAATTGAATTACTATACACGTATATCAAGGACATATTAAATAAAAATCTTAGCAAATTGATTAGTTTGTTCAAACTAATAATAAACACAATAAAACTATCGCAGGGTTGTAAAGGGAAGACAGATAGAAGATGAAGTGAAGGACTTTCAAATCTCTCTTAAGCATTGGCCCTCAGATATGATTTTTATTGTATTAAATGTGTGAAAGAAAACAAACGTTTATTTCAACTTGTTAACATATTTTCATAAATAATATTAATCACTCACTTTGATAATCTAAGGTCTGATGATGATTGTGATGTTTTTGAATAAAAAGTTCTTTTCAGCAGTCTCACCATTACAAAAAATCCTCCAAAGGATAAAACTGATAATCCCAGACAAAACAGCCTAAAATCTAAGAGATTTGATTTATTCCACACGAAATATGACAAAAACACTGAAGCCGACCCAAAGGCACTAAATATAGAACATTTTGAACTAAAATTCGTCCTGTCCTTTGCTGACACAGCCATATCGGCTAAAAGAGCGGAGTGATGAAGATCGATCATGGTCAACATTCCATCATACAAACAGAGACATATCGCAAACTGCAATCCTGTCCATAACCATTTGACCCAGAAAAGACAAAATGCAATGGCATACAGAGGCCCGTAATATTGTAGACTTTTCAACCTCATTAACACCACATTGTATGTGTGGTTATCAGCACTAGGACCATTTTTTAATAAAAGATTCTTATCACTGAGCCAACCAAACAAAGGGTCGTTGAAGGAATTCCAGATCAAAAACAAGGCTTCTCCCACCCAGAAAGACATTTTGTCAATCTTGTATATCGAAACAAACATATCTACATGATACAACAGAAACAAATTGTGAAGCAGGGTCGAGAAAAACGTCAAACTTCCATAGGCTGTTTCCACTGATATATTGAAGCCCATGGTTGACTGAGAATGAAAGAAAAATTTGTTTTAAAATCATGTAAGTTACAACAAGATGATGTGAAAAACTTCATGCTTTTCAATGAATGCTGAAATAAGATGTGAAAAGAATTTGTACAGTCATTAATAACATTTCAAAGATTGAAATACAAACTAGTTACATGGCAGCATAGAAAGCAGGCATATATATATCATAAAGATTTACACATACAGGGGTTCTATAAAAAATGTAGAAGATATATGAAGCAGTGTCTTAAAACTTTCAATATTGCAGCAGACCTCCCTAGTAAGAAATTCAAAATTCTGTAAAGACTTCATAATTTTTTTGTAATTTGACAGAAATATCTGTAATGAGGGAGTTACTTCCCAAAAAATTAAAAATTAATTATAATGGTTGCGTAAATAATGAAAATTGTCTTAGAAAAATTAGGTGCTTGTGACCCTTTTTATTCTTTAAAGAAGGTTCCATGTTTAATTTTCTAAAGATTCTAGGCCTACATGGAGATCTAGATGTCTAAACTATGGCATCTTGAATGTTGGCTTGATGGAAACAAGTATAAAAGTAGATACAAAGTGATCCTATAGTCAAATTTTATTTATCCTGGCACGGTGGTTTGCTTAACTTAATGCAAGGACAAAAATGTTGACTGCTTCTATCCCTCTCTTTCTCCCCCCCACCTCTCAGTGATATAATGAAAGCTAAAGATAAGTAGCTGGCCATCAGCAATAACCAGACTGAAAACAGTTTCCTATGCAGACCTGGAAGATACCCTGGCACAGTGGTTTGCTTATACAAGGACAAAAAATGTCATTGAGCAGATCAGCCAAGAACACGCCATTACAAACTTCCAGTACATCAATAGTAACATTTGCTATGTTGACTGCCTCTCTCTCCTCTCGCTCTCTTATGAATGTGTATATACTGTAGTCCGTGCCACTTCAAATGCACCCGATTTACATAACTATACGCTCTGAGGCCCTTTCTCAAATGATTATGCAATTGGTCAGCAATTCTCTAATCAGGAAAATTCTGTAATCTGAACAAATTGCCGAAAACGGAGTTGTTCAATAAAAGAAACTCAGCCAATAGGCCAGGAAACCTTGTGCAAGCAACGTCAGACTTTGTCAATGATATGAGTGGGCAACCATCACAAGCTTGTAAACTAACTTAGCTCAAGAAAGGTTAAGAAACAATTTCACCTTCAAATTTCTGGTTTTCTTTGTGTCCAGGCATTCTGCTGTCCCAACATCTTCACGAATTGATAGAAAATTAAAACATGTTTATATGAGTAAATAGCGTTTTTATCAAAATTAAGCATTGATAAAACAGGTGTGCATAAGGCAGTACAAAGTTTGAAGCCTAAAACAATTATAGTAATGACATGAGAGAAGTCAATCTCTTTCACCCCAGTGAGCAAGATGATAAGCTGTTGATAAATGTATCAACGGGGGAAGAAAGGTTATGTTTGATTAATGGACCATCAAATCTATTATGAATTTCAAGTATGATTATGCCTATCTGGGGAAAAAGTAAACAAATCTAAAAAATTAATCTATTTTTTTTAAAAGAAAAGAAAAGAAATAAGAACAGTGTATCTTTCTTTTCAACCAAGGATCAAACTGTTTCACATTAAAATGAAACTAAGATGACCCATGTACTCCTTCTGCTGAGTAACAGAACAAACATAAAAATAATGCATAAATTCTGCTTCAATTAAAATATGGGGAAAATCTATGATTTCTCTAATTTGTAAGACTTTAAATCTTTAAAGAATTAAGTAAGAATTATATCACAATGTTGTTATTAATGATCACAATGCTTCACTTTACTAAACAGGGAATACTGGTTAATTGGCACAGCCCTATATACCAATTGCTCTAATTAAGCAGCATTTCGATTAAACAATGCCCATGACCTTTTAGAGTGCACATAAGTGATGACCATAACCAGTGCCAGTATTTTGTGGCATCATCATTTTACACTAAATATTAAATTCTGAAGCTTCAGGTTCAAATCCCAATAGGAAAACAAAGTTGATTCCTTGTGAACTGAAAGGCTCTTTATAATTACGCATATAGATGAGAGGAACAATTGGTCATTTGAAAACGCAACTCTCTCATTTAATGTGGCCTACAGATATTGAATGATGTTATTGATGTACCTAAGATAGGCCCACAAAATTTCCATTTTTTAGCTTATCTTTACATCTTCCCATCCTTTTAAGCTAAAAAAAGGTGTTAGCATAAGACAGTTGTTACCACGCTGACACCATCGACATAAAGTAAAGACACTAGCCATTGATTGTTCACTAAGCTATGCATCTCTATTGATATGCAATGTATTTCATAAAATCTACTACAACTTGATGGTCCAAGCAAATTGCCTGGCTATCTCACATCTTATCATCCGATGTGTGTCGACTTGATTAGAGGGAGAGTGAGAAAGGCAGTGATTGAACAATGGTAAGGAAAGTAGACAGGGCTTCTTATTATGTTTTCTATTACACTTACCCATGTCTTTACCAGAAAACCATAAGAGCCATCTCTTGTCTTTGCATACATTTTTAATGTGGCTGGCCAGCCACTCATTGCTCTCTATCTATTCATTATCTATTCACAAATCATTGCAATACGTAGAGGCCTAGTCATGCAACGCATTCACACTTAACGCTTATATGATGATTAATTAAGACTCCATCTAAATATAAAAAATAATAATTGATAGGAATTTTACATCACAACCATCATCAAATTTACACAAATTTCTCAATTTGAGACGATGACCATTTTTTCTATTCAAATTAAGAGTCGAACATTGGAATTGACCTGAATTATTTTCATATAAAGAATTTTGTTCCAGAGAGATCATTCCCATTGAGCGGCTAATCCAATTGGCTGGCGTTTTAAATACCCGCTTGCAATCTCACATTAACAACAACCTAACCAATAATATAATATTGTAAAGGTAAATCAAATGCTGACCTATTTTTTTATCAAAAACTCACCGAACTGTCCTGTCAGCAGATGAGGAAAACAAACAATGATGCTCACTCTTTCCAAATGAGAGGCCAGTTATTTGTTTAGTATGACCTTTGAAATAAGAAACAAGACTCTGATCAATCTATGCAAATGTAATATAAAAGCAATAAAGTCCAATACTATGTTGTTGATAGTAAAAATACATTGTTGTTAAAATTGGAGCAAATTAATTATATACGGCAATATTGTAATGATACCAGCCTTCAACCCTCTAAGAGAAGCTGGATTTTAAAAGATTTTTCTGCAATACTTATGAGGGGAAGACTATTTTTTGTCAATGAATGAAATTAAAACATAGATAAATTTTAAAATATGACAGAAATCCATTGCTACTGCCATTGACTCTTTTAAAATTGTAATTCAATAAAAGTAATGATTAGATTAAAAACAGAATTTAAACTAACATGCAGTATAAATAAAAGTAAAATAATAACAAACATCTATGATGCTACCTGAAATATTTCCTTTTGATGTTAGATGATTTCTTGAGAGAATAAGAATTTCATATCTACTAGTTGCAGCCGCAACTAATGGGTCTGTCCTTTGAAAGCATGAAACAAAAGAATTAAAAATACTTTGAGCTATAATATTCTTGACAATGAATATATTGGATTCCTTTTAAAATAATTTTTTAGGTTAGGTATGATCTTCTACCAATTTCATAAAAGACAATATAAAAAATTGCGGATTTTTAATGGTATGTAATGAGTCAAAGATTTAACGACAATGCTATTTTTGAAGTTCAAATAAGATAAGCTATGTTTAGAAAGTTATGTTGAAAACATTTTAAGGAAAGAAAAAAATACAATATTTCTATATTCTTTCATATGAGAAACACATAAACCTTAGGCCCATGAAGATATAAATGATACAATATCAACTTACTTATCTTGTACAGCCATCTCTAGGATGTAGGTGGAATTGTCATCATTAAGTTTCACAGCAGTTTTCTCAGCCAAACACAGTTGGCCCATGTTCCCTATGAGGTTGTTCCATGGGCTACTTGCCACTGCCATGTTCAAAACCTAAAAATAAAAAAGTACTACAACTAAAGCGACTACAATTAAATCAAATGATTAATGATGATTGTGTCGCGCTAAATATCCGCATTAACTTTACACCCTAGACAAAGTGTTGTCGTGTTCTTTTGTGACATCATCCTTTTTTGTGTCTTGTTGTTGTGTACTAAATCACCATCTTTGTCTTACCCAATCTTCATTAAATCTCAATCCATGTTTTGGTTTCTTAATTTTCTATTGTCATTTCTTCGATATTTCAAAATGAATTTCAATACTGACAGGTTAAGTTCACATCTAAATTGTAAACTCATTTAGAGTGTAGATCTATGTAGATAAAGGAAGTGTCGATTGCGACGAATGACTCGATCGCAATTGACACAGAATCAACTGCGACCAAGTGGTGTAAGAGATCTTCTGCTGAAGAAAATAATTTCTATTCTTAGGCATAAAACCTTCCCTCTCTACTTCAAACTTCTCATTCAGTCACAAATCAGAGGAGAATTTAAGAATCAAGATCCAAAACAATATATAAGACAATAGAAAACCTAACAAAAAGACAGAAAAGGAAATTTTATGGTCATTTCAGAAATTACAAAATTGAGTCACAATGATTCGATCGATCTAGAACTAGATCTAGTCACTATCGAAGTGAAACCAGACTGCTTCAAAATCAAAATTATTTAAACTTTACAGTTAAGATTGGCAGGTCAATTAAAACTAGATCTAGATCTAGATCTAGATTCTATAAATAAACTTGAAAAAATATTATAATATGCTTGCTATTGTTGAGATTATAAACAACTTCGCTCTAATTTAATGAGAGGTAGCACACGCGAGTGTTTGAATGAAATTGAAATTGAATATGATTCTTCTAGATAGATTGAGATCTAGATAAAGTTCTTGATGAGATCCAGTCTAGGCTTACTCCTCCCTTTGAGTTTTAGCATGCTCCATCAAGATAGTAGATACAAAACTAAAACAGCTTTCCAGGATTTGCCTGTAAATAAAATAATGGAGGGGCTCCGTGATCTTGATAAAGATGTGTACCTTAATTTCTTTCAAATTCCAATCTAGTTAAGATGTAGGTCTAGATATCTAGATCTAGATTTAGTAATACATATAGATCTAATCTTATAATCTAGTAGTAGTAGGACTAGCAGCACTGAACTGCATGTGGCGAAGTTTCAATATTTCGAGGAAGAGAAAGTAAAGCTGAAACTAATAGTGTTGTCTGTTTGCAGTCTCGACAGTTAGTAAGCTAGTTGAAGTAGATCTAGAAATTTTTCGTTGTGTTAATAACTAAACGCAAGAGTGGGGATGAAATCTTAATTAATTAATTAAAGTTGTCGTCCAATAAAATCCATTCAAATCAACGGACTGGCTGAAGATAAACACTACCGACAAGAATGGTAGTATTCTAGTTTTATTAACTGCATCTCAGGGTTAACAACTTGAACTTTAAACGAGTACAGAGACATCAAAATAAAAAATGTTTGTTATTTTAAATTGCATTTCATATAGCGCTTATCGCCAAGGGACATTAGCCTCTAAGCGCTTTTACAATATATATATATATATATATATATATATATATAGAGAGAGAGAGAGAGAGAGAGAGAGAGAGAG
>JASKDV010208220.1:0-10448 GCA_032466395.1 Aegires albopunctatus
ATTATCGTAGAACATCGTACTGTAGTTGTTTCGTGGTTTTCATATGTATTATTTTCTTTATTAGGCCTATAGTACACTGAGCGGCCGCTCGTCGATCCAGTAAGATTTACCGGCCGGGCTGAAAGAGTTAACAGGACAAATTATCTTGTAAAAATTCTGTTTCACTGAAATATCAGGTTCTTAGACAAATAGGGTTGTTTGATGGATATGTCTTAGGTAAAGACCACTGTAAGTTAGTGTAATTACTATTCTCTAACCATTATTGCTATGAAATATCAAGGAAAACGATTTTCATAACTTGATGCATAAGTTAAATTTATTTATTTCTTCATTTTGGCTCTTCAAAGTGATAAGTGACTTATTCAACTGTAGAAAAAAAAGAATATTTTATAAAATTATTTTAAAATATTTTTTGTTTGACCATTACCATTTGTATACCTCTCCAGGAAAGAGTCATTAACCTTGTGGTGGGTGTGCTGACTGGATTAATGGTTTTGGTGAGTTTGAGTAAATCTTTATATTTGTACAATCCTGCTATGATTCTCGATCACTTTTACAAAGTAGCAAGTTTCTGCAAACTTGATTGGACCAATCAGAATGAAGCATGCTGTACTGATGATATCATCATCTTGTGAAGGACATGCATCTCATCTCAATTTTATGGCTTTTGTCATGTCATTGCATGTAGGGAATCTCTCTGTATATATATGGCTTTCTTCATTTGGTAATTATTGTGGAAATAATTGTGTTGTTTTAGTATTGTTTTGGTTTATTTGGTTTTTATATTGGATGGGGTTTTGTTGAATGCATTAAATTGCTGTTTCATCTTAACCAAGAGATCAATATTTGGGCTTGTTCACTTAAAGTTCTTAGATACATTGTAATTCATGGTATAGTAATGTAAAATCATTGGGAAAGAATTTTTACACTTGTATTTTCTTAACAATACTTTGAGGAGTACGATGAGCTCATTATTACCATGAGTAAAGTCAGATCTTGTCACTATGCTTCAGGAAGGTAGCTAGCTTATTAACTTACTTGTATAGTATGTGTGTCTCTGTATTCTCGGAAGGAGTTGTGAAAGATTTTGAATTGGGAAGGCCTGTCTGGGAAACCATGTAGATCACAGAGAGCATGATTTAAATGGTTGGGATGTATGTCAATAGAAATCCTGTTTTACACATGTCCTAGTGAAAAGAATCTTTTCATGTTTAAATATGTTTAAATCCTCAGGTGACACTCATTAGTGCCTTTGTGTTCCCAGCATGGCCACCAGAAGGCGTCAATGTGTTTTTTGGTTTTGTTATTGTTCTCATCTGCTGCTCTCATCTCATCCTTGTAAGTAAAACTATTGACTGTGTATCATGCATGTTCCACTCATTCAAGACATTTCATAAATATGAGAGATAGGCAAAATGGTTAAGAATCAATAATAAAAAATAGTCAAACCTGTCTATAACTGTCACTTAACATCACAGAGCAAAGTGACCATTATAGACAGGTGGCCGCTATGGAAAGAGGTTGAGTTACAGTGAGCAAAACTTTCCTTTCTGAGATCCCAACGATGTGTATTGATGGTATTATTAATTAAACCATCTGTTGGTCTACTGGCTTGATTGTTAACAGATTGTTGAATTTTTTTTTTAATGGTTTTTCATATTTGCTTCTGTTGTTATGTTTATTTTATTTCATTTTATTATCAATATTATTTTTTATTATTGGTTTTGTTCATCACTTAGATGATGCGTTGATGTGAAAACAACAGCTGAAAAGTAAACCCTGCCTGCTTTTGTTACAAAAAGTTGACCAATGTTAGTTCTAGACACCTCATCACTGTGTCTAGCCATTGATAAGAGTGGTCACGTCATGTCACAAATTTTTCCTTTGATCAGGCAGACTGTTTTGAGTCAAACTATTTAGTCATGGTTCTTTACAAGGAAGGCTGCATATAGAGACACTGTCTCCCTATTGCAAAGATTTACCAAGAATGAGAGGTGATAGAAGTTGGGCAATCATTCATGTCGTAACAAGAAGAAGGACAAGTTAGAAACCTCTGCAGAATTGACTGCTACGAACAGGTTAGGAGGCAGTTTTGTCACAAAAAAAGATTGACCTTGGCCGCACTGCTATGAAGAGGTTAAAAATACTGTAAAAATATAGGAAATTTGCAAGGGTGTCACAGAACTGTGGCCAATAGCGCAGGTGGCTGTTATGGAGAGGTGACAGTGACCATTAAGACAGGCTGGACTGAAGTTTTAAGTCATCTTCATACTTAGTTACTAGAAATTAATGAATGATATTAGGGTAAATATTAATTTACCGTTTGTTCACAACTTTCAGTGGTATGAAATCAGGCTTTGGGTTTTCTTTATATTGCATGTATTTATTTATTGACATCTGTCTTCCAATGCAGAGTGCATTAAAAGTTGCAATAATTATTTTTTCCTTTATCCCACCCACCCTTATTTGCTTTTCAGATTTATTGGTACCGACAGGGAGATTTAGAACCAAGGTTCAGATCCATGATTTATTTTAATGCTTTCAACATTGTCTTGCTCTGTGTGGCAGGCAACTTGTACATTCATGGAATTGCATCCAGGGACCAGAGCTCTGGCTCAATCAGTTAAGTCATGGGTATTTTTCAGTTCATGTTACCCTTCAAAGTGCCATTGTGATACCCTCTAACATCATAAACATCGACTGCTTCTTTATCATTACCAGACTTTGGTTGTAGTGAAAGCTATTCAAAGACTGAAAAAAAATGTTGCTTCCACATTACCTTGATTCTAAAGTTGAGGTGATTTGGTAATGTAATCCAAGATAAAAAATTAACAAAGCCCATCCACACTCAATAGAAATAGGGTGTAGTATTCCTCATCATTGTATTTTGTACTATGATTGTTTTGTATCTTTGGTATCAGATTTTTTATGTTCTGAAAAATATGGGAACAATACACTTTTTAACACAATCATCACAGCTTTTTTTTAATAAATCAGAGTCATATTTACCCCATTTGATACTCTGATTACTTAAGTCAACCTGATTTATACTACAGTAACCGGTCAGCATGTTGTAAAAGGGTATTTTGATTTGATACATTGATACATGTTTTATTACATACGTTTCACATTATGTCTTGGGTTTTTTAATCCTTGATTTAAAATGTATACTCTGTTAATACTTCAATTGCATTGGTTCTTGTTTTTCTGTACTGTAGTGTAAAGTATCATAATATGTAATAATTCTACCTTTATTAACAGCATTATAATTGCCTCTAATTATTTTTAATAAGAGAAAAGATGTGAGGCAGAAATATGAAAAACAAATGTTGTTGAAAAGAAATTGTGAAAAATGTATTTGAATGGAAGTTTAAGATGACGCAAAGAAATGTATAATCTAAGTCTAGCATCAAGATTTACTGTTTCTACAGATAATTTTCTTGAATACAGGTTTAACTTAATCAAATATAGTGTTAGAATGGATAATATTCAGTATAACTGTGGTGAGTGAATGGATCAAATGTCTTCTTAGTATTCTTGCCATAGATTCATTCAATCACTTTTTCATTCTTATTGGATGATATATTATTCCTACTTTTACTTGTAGAAGTACTCTAGATTGTCATATTAGTACCAGTATCATTGTTGTAATGTTGAAAACCACATTGGAGAAAAGTAACTCTCTGGCTAAGAGTATGTCTATTGGGGGAAGGAAAATATTGGAATTCTTAAGGGACCTGGGTTTTTTGGCTCTTTTCAAGGAGGTTTGTTTTAGGTCTCATTAATGTCTTTATTGTCCTAATACTAATATTAATCCATTCCATCAAAATTTGCTTTTATCAATCATTCCTATGCCCAACTTTCACCTCTCATTACAATTTTAATACAGTACGGTGTTCTATTTAGCAAGTAGGCCAATTACTTGATTTATTTTGTTTCAGATGTACAAATATCTATAAATATAAAAGAGGGGAAAGATTATGGTTCATGTCAGGTATGCCTAATTTCATTTATTAGACTTGAACGTAATGCCACATGAGTACTCATGATTCAAATACAATTGTGACTAGGCACTACAAAGGACAGACACAGACATGAAAGTCTAGTTTTATTATTGTCAAAATTAAGGCATAATTCCGTATACAGTTACAATTGGTTGACGCATAGATATAATACTGGTATTTGATTGAGAATGAGATATGCATGTGACAGGTCTTCTAATGCTCTAAAATTGTCGAGCATTTCGTCTTAACCATATTTATTTGTTGTGATCAGGTTCTAAATGAAATGAACTTGAAAAGTAGAAACTCTTGCCTTGCTTAACAATTGCAGGTTTCCTAAATGCTTGCCTATGTTGTCTTTTAAAATTTTCAAAAACCACCTGTTACCCAGTCCTGGTTTTTTGCATTCCATCTTGTACTTATTATTACTAAAGATTTCAATTCAATTCAATTCAATATACTTTATTGTCCATTAAAAGGCACATCATTTTGTTCACATCAGAAATATGAAATAAATTATAAAAGACAATCGGACAAAGATAAGACATTTAAGACATTCCTTAAAAATCTTATATATAAATAATAAATTTATATTTCCCTATATCAATATATTGTATAGTATGCATCATGCATCACTATAAATAGTAAATGAATAAATATACACCTAATCATTAAGACAACAAGTAGATGAATATATAAAGTTAAACTTAGAAATATATCTTGATTGAAGTTAAAAATTGATTATATATAATATTTCAGGATACATTTCTTTTTCATCTCAGTAATTTGATAAATTTTGTTTCCATGCTAAACAATTTACAATGAAAACTTATCACATGATATAAGAAATATATTAATAATTTGTTAAGACTATAAGTGAAAAATATATAAGTTTAAAACTTAGATTTATATCTTGATTGAGGTTCAAAAAAATTGATTATTCATAGATTTCAGGATACAAATTTATTTATATTTTGTCATCACAGAAATTTGATAAATTTTGTTTCTATGCTAATGGAAATTTATTATTCATTTGACTATTGACATGTCAGGGAATTCCCTTGATCTTTGCCAGCTTTTTAAATTATCGGTACTGGAATTTTTAGTTTTAGAATAGATTAAAATGCATATGGTGACGTTTTCAAAGCAATGGCTGCATTACTTCCAATCAAATTTGGAAATGTTGTTTTTGTGTAATTGGAGCAGCAGTTGCAGTCAGATTTGAGATGGTACCAATGTACCAATGACTTTTAGTTGAATAGACCCAAAAATTATTTATCTTATTAATAGATGTAATTCTGTCCTCCAAGATCTCTTTTAGGTAGCCTTATTTCCAAAATATATTTTTTTTAGATTTAAGAAGCAATATTAATAATCCTTTGCTTTCTTTCAGAGACAACAAAAAAATAGCATTAGGTCAAAAATACTTCAAATGTAAAGAAAAAATTTGAAAAAATGACTTTTGCCAGTAAAAAATGTATGGCTTTGTAACTTTAAAATAGGCAAGCATTTCAAATTACAGTATGGCAGTTTCTACAACAAGCTTTGTTCCTCAGAACTGAGTTTTCAGCAGAGAGGTTTACTTTAAGTTTTTAGATCTTATGATCCAAGTCTTATAATTATTTCAAAGGTACATCACAATCTAGGACAGTCTGCATGTCAGCTGTCAGTTTTACAATGGGTCATGTATAAATTGAACTTTAATTTAAATGCAAAGAAATAGTAAAAAACTAATTCAGGCTTGAGGTCAGATATGTTTAAGATTTCTGTGGCAAAAGCTTTTTGTCTTGTAAGTGATTTGAGATTAAAAAGTGAAGGAAGAGTGGAGCTTGGAAAATTAAGTTAAAGTAAGCTACATTTTATATGCTCAATTTTATTTATTTATTTATTTATTTTTTTCAAATGACTGTTGTATTTATGATTTAAATTTGAATTTGTAAAGTACTGATACATGTAATTATAAATAATGAAGTACACATTTATAAAGCAGAGACTTACTTTTGTATTGCTTGTAGTAGTGTAGCCTTGAATGTAATTAACAATGCTTGTCTTATTCATAGGAAATGGTCATAGTAGCAGAAAGATCATGACTATTTCTAAAAAAATGATAGTTTTATACTTAATAAATAAGCCATGATTAACTTTGTTCACATACACCAAGTCTTCCCATAACTGATTAAGTATGCAACTATTGCAATCAAATTTAATCATTTATGACGATGGATCTTGGTGGAGGCTAGTTCCTGGGCCTGATGATATAGAATTTGAAAGAAATCCCCAGTTTCCAACCATCTAGATCTAGAATCTAGATTTAAATCTTCATCTAGATCTATATCCAGAATCTAGATAGAGTCCTCAATTTCTAGATGTACCGTAGATTTTAGTCAAATCTGCACAACATTAGAATAATCTAATGTATAGTATGTTGAACAAACATTTCTAAGCTAACCATGATATTTTGCATAGAACTTCCCCTTGTTATATAACTTTTTTACATTGAAAAATGTAATACGCTTTATTCATCTCTTTTACAATCTTTAACAAAGTCTTTCAGTATAATATTATATTATGATTTGTTATGTTATTATTTTATTATTTTTCATTTATGTCTGCAAGTTTTTGTTGAAATTGTCTTTATAATTAGATTTGTGCGCTTTTGTGTGGTTAAAAAGGGGATAACTTGATGGAAATTTTCAAGAACAGACTTTTTGTTTCTTTTTGAAGCCAGCAAGTCATTAAACAATTTAATCATGATTTGATTCAAACCAATATGCCATATTGTATAATTTTAATTGAATTACAAAGAATGAAGTTTGTTTTCGAGGAAACAGTCTTCTGAATTTTTGTGTAATTAGCGTTTGTACAATGGTATAGTATAAGAATACAATTATAATAATAAACCATGAAAATATACTAGTAATGAATTTTAGGCAAAGTAGTTGATTAAAATAATGAATGACATCTGATTTTATTATCTTTTTCAATTCCTATGATTATTTTATAGTATTAAATGTTGTGAAGAAAAGAATCTTTAATGATTGTGAATTGATAAGAGAATTGCAACGCTGTTATTGAAATAAGGGGATAAGATATTGAGACATGTCTTTTCTGTCATCGTAGTTTTCCACGGGCGCTGCAACCATGGTGCGATCGCAGAAAAATGGATCAATTGCGCTGCAGAATTTCATCCACAACGTGGCCGTGGAATTATGATTTTTTTTGCAGAAGTTTGCAGCATTATTATGCTTTCAGTAGTAGAATTACGAATCAAAATTAAGCTGAACCGAGCTGACGACATTAGAGTAATCTCCCTCTCTCCGGAAGCTGGAAATTAGAGCGGTCTTTTTTTTTGTAAATAAGATTGATCTAGATTTAGATTCCAGATTCTATCTATCTAGACAGGATTTGATTTCAAGATCGCCTTGGTTTCTCAGAAAAAATGGATACATTTTTTAGAGGAAAGAATGCTAAAAGAAGTTTTGACATGGTCGCAATCCTTGCAGAATTTGGTCATTTTGGGTGCAGAATTTTGAAATTTTCCATGCAGAAAACTACGATGACAGTCTTTTATTTAGAGAGATTAATAGCTGTGACTTCCTCACGACTACAGGAGTACACGGCTATAGCGGGACTTTTGGTTCCAGGAGAAAAATCTCGCTATAGGCATGCAAGGGGGAATTATCGGGGAAAAGTTCTAAACCCACATGATTTTTTCAATTCTTCATGTTCTGTGGTCTGGAGACGTTTTCTGTCTGATTTGAACTGTCCTGTACTGATAGCTGACATAATGGCTTCCTTGTCTCTTATAAAGAGTTCCAGAGGAAATGTCGTGATCCCTACATATTTGTGCTTTAGATTAGACTTTACTTTCTTATCAACTTCGTTGATTATCTCAGCCTTTAATTCAAGGGAAAAGCATTTCCTTTTCTCTTTAATGGAAGCCATCTTTTCCTCGGTCTTGTTGCTAGTGCTGTCTAGGCCTTTCGTACCATCACTGTAGAACTGGTGAAGTGGAGGCGTGCACATTAATGATCGCAAGGAATTGGGAACCAGAATCACACACTACACGCTCTCCTCTTTTTATTTTCTTCGGCTAGGCTAGGCCTATGACACATCACTTTTGGAGTGGCTCACATAGCCTATAACTATAACGCGTCTCTCCTCATCTCTGTCTGCCGCCTGCTTCACCTCACTCATCAATGGACTGGCCAATCACAAAGCCGCACCGCTGACTGCTGTTTGGAGCCCTCCTACAGCACCCACCCCAACCCCATTCCCCCAAGTACCGTAAACTAGGCCTATAGATCGCTCGATCTCTCCCGCTGTATCAGAGTTAGGACCTTTCCTTGCCCCACTGTATCCGAGTTAGGACCTTTCCTTGCCCCGCTCTATCCAAGCACAGGTAATAGAGTTTACATAGTAAAAAAAAAAAGGGGGACTTTGGTAAGGGCCCGCTGTAGTCGTGTACTACTGTATTACTGATTTAGCCTGTATTCATATTTCAGTCCTTTATTTTTCAAAGACCCTTCATTGTCACCTTTCTTCAATGATACTTCAGCTTTTGATAGTGTTTCCCAATGTAATAGATTACATGTGTTTAAGTTTAAGTCCAATTCAGTCCACACACGTTGTAGGCTTTAACTTTAAAGAAATAATAATGTAATATTTTGTGTATTCGATGAAAATTGTGATGCGAAATGAGCAATTTTTTATCTCTTGTCAGGGTTCAAAGCAAAGATGAGAAGTGAGAGTGGGATATTGCTTGCGTAATAATATTATTATTATCATTGTTAAAAATTGCTGGCACATGACAGTGCATGTGGTGTAACTTAAATTTTGATAGAAAGTAAAACTTTACTCAATGACTCAATGATAAAATCAATAATTGTTATGAAAGAGAATTTTTATGGCTTGACAGATCCGTTCCTAAATTTCTTTATTTGAATCTTAAAGTTAAAACAGGACAGGGTTGGGGTGGCCATTATGAAATTGAAATGATATGGTCCATAAGGCACTATGGTTTAGTAAGTATAGTTGGCTTGCAATCAAAATGTCCTTGGTTCTATTCCTGCCAGCTTACTTCAATATTGAATCATTGGAAACACTTTTTACTTAAAATTTCCTCATCATACTCAAGTTAAAAAAGAGTACCGGTACTTTCTTATTAATAAAGGCCACAAAAAGTCTTGTCCATGTCAGGGAAACGCTGATCAACGACTGCCATATGTACCTTATGCTCTTTAGGGAATTTAGATTGTACTCGAATGAGGCTGTCTTGGGGATGATTAATGTAAATGCTGGGTGAGTTTGTACTTGTTCAGAGATACAGAAAATACTGTTTTTCTTAATTATCTTTATGATATTAATAATAATATCAATCAGAGTAAATTCCATCATCTCTTGCATTAATTAAAAGCACACTAACACAGATGTATTATATTCTGCCCTTGTTTTTACATTTTTAGAATTTTCCAGCCATGTTATTTTTTATATTTATTAAGACCTCTTTTCTCATATATTCTTTGCGAAGATTTGGTGGGTCTGGTTTCATATTTTTTAAAGATTTATTCATTCTCAGATTGCGGCATACACAGGCTTAATCAGTTATCTAACAGTATATCAATGTACATGTATTTGTATTGCATTTATTGATTGTCCCCAGCAAGAGTTCCTTGTTTCCTTTGCATGAAAAAGAAAAGCATACCCCTCTCAACCAGAACAAATTTATTTAATTATAATAATATGCATGCATAATTTGTTTATGTCCTTCTCTGCCATACACTTATAATGTTCATAATGGCACTTATATATAATAATACCAGGACAACAGTTTTGTCTTAATTGGGACTCGCTTACAGATTTATTGATGCCAGCAAAGAAAGTAAGCCCATAGTAAGAATGATTTCTTCAACAAAAAATGTAAGTCATCTCATGCAAATATATACGTACACAAGCATGATATCCCGGTCGTTTGCAACAGATACAATTCATAACCGATTATTGCTATTTTCTTGACCAATCATAATGGACTATTTTTAACAGTTCTCCTTTATACATGTATTAACAGATAATATGAAGATGTCAAACATCAAACACAGTGTCAAAGTTTATGAGGGCACATTGCATTTCAATTTCATTGGTCCAAAGCAGATCATATTAGTCTTAGTCTTAGCCTTAGCAAGAGGGGGCAAAAGTCACTGAAGGTGGACATGGTTGACTTCAGTTTTCTTAGCAAACCCTTTGAGAGAGTGGCTGTGTTTACCGTAAATTCACCTTTTTTGGTGCAAGTGCAAAAACAAAATACCAATACATGTACAGTGCAACCCCTGAATAACGACAACTCCTGGATAGCGACATTGGCCTCTTGTCCCGATTTTTTTGCTATATATTATTAGTAATAAAAAACCCGAAATAACGACATAAATTTTAGTAAAACCCCTGAATAGC
>JASKDV010208231.1:0-10448 GCA_032466395.1 Aegires albopunctatus
ATCGAAGAACCTGTGATGTCAGGTACTTGCAATCGAAGAACCTGTGATGTCAGGTGCTTGCAATCGAAGAACCTGTGTTGTCAGGTACTTGCAATCGATGTCAAAGAACCTGTGATGTCAGGTGCCTGCAATCGAAGAACCTGTTATGTCAGTATATTTGACAATGAGTTTTTGATGCAGCAAAATTGCATTTGTTGACTATATTGGCTGGTTTTAACATAGAATAGCACTGGCATTAGTTTTATAGCTATAGAGGCATGTTTACCCACAGAAAACATAACGTGTCTAGGGGATGGGCCCCTAGTGCAAGGGGAAAACATGTGATGTCAAATTTGGGTGACTTGTCATAACCTATAAAATCCCTGCCACAAGATAATTAAGAAACATGTTGTCATGGGGCCAACGTAAATACAACAACATCTGACCATTTTAGTAATTTCTGCAAAGAAAAGCAACATTGTTAACATCAGTATTTCATACTAGATCCGCAAACTTTAAATTTCAATTTTCTCAAAAGTGTGAAAACCTGACATCACCAATCCACCATTTATTCTGCTGTTTTAAAATGAAAGGGCGTAATTGCACTCTATCTTCTTCTGCAGTTACGGCTTTTCATTTGAAAACAGCAGTATTTATATTACTAGTTAGGGCCCTAACTTGCGATGGAATAAGTTGATGAATGGCTGAGGTGATCTTTAACAGTCATAATTACAGTAAAAATTCAATTTATGACTCCGAATTATCCAAATCGGGCCAGAAATAGTCAAAATTAATGAAATTTTTAACAAAGCCAAATAAAAAAACAAAACAAACCCACCTATACATTGAGGTAACTTTGAATAATCCGAGTTGGGATTCTGTGGACTCTTCTGTAAAGGTTTTACAATATTTCTCAGAATCCTTTTTATAGACATGTAGACATAAATACAAAACAGCTAACAATTGATAATAATAATTTTAAAAAAAAATGTAAGAAATAACGAATTAAGTTGCATAAGATTATTTAATGTCATGTCAAAAATACTAGTAGTGGTAAAAAAAACAACAACACCAAAACATAGATGTACTAAATCAGTATGCTTAAATAGTACTAGAATTGATATCAAATATGGAAAGCGATTGCCATTCCAGGCATATTTTTTAAAGTCTAGTGTTGCATATTATCATGTTACAATTGTAACATTCTCTGATTACTAGTCCTACATCCATGATGAGTAGTAACATAAATTATATTACACATTAAATTGAATGTGTCTGATGTTTCTAAAATACTTAAAAATCAAAATCTATATAATCATTCATATGTTCATGCATCTCAAAAATAGTTTTCATGAATTTATTTTATTTCAATGATGACAATTAAAAAGTGATTGGAGCGCGCTCATTGATTGGATATTACCTGGTGTAATAGGACAGAATATGCTCCTCAAGTACCACCATGTACACCAGGGTCTTACTTTATCCTAGGGCATTTATACCCTCCATTACTAATAGTAGTAATAGAATACACCATTGCTGCAACACTGCTGTAAGACATACAGGGTTATAGCGTAATACAGGAATGTTGCATGACACCGACAAAATCATTCTTGCCCTCTGGTGTACTTGGTGGTATATTCCCCCGGGGTATAATCTGACCTAGGAAAGAATATAACCGGGTATAATCTGTTCTGGGGTGTATTCTGTCCTAGTACACCGGAATTAAGCACACTAATAATCCCATATATTAATCCTTATTATAATAACTTACTAATTACCATTATATTAACAGAAACTTTTTAAACCCTCTCGAGTCCGTCTATAGGGATATCGACCAATATCGGTCGATGACAATGAAAGCTTCTGACATTCTATTTAAAGCCTTAATTTTGGTATCTTTGACCATCAAAAATCATTTGTCAGTAAATTATATCTAAAGCTACTAAACATTTTCAAAAAATATGATGTGGAAAAAAATGCTTTTGTAAACTATTGCAATGTTTGTCGTCATGGCCGTCATTTTAATTTTTTCTCGTTTCCACTATGCAGGTCTAATTTTAGTGCTTTAAATACTCTTCATAGATAATAAACCACTATTACCCACCAACAATATTTTCAGAGGTGAAAACACACAACGCACGGTTCGGTTACACACATGCGCTAACACACACAAGCTTACTCTCATTTTCTTATTCTTTTCACTTCCTTTCCATCCAAAATGCTCACAATCATAGGCAAAAAAACATCAATAATTGTATAAGTATAAAAGCATTATGCTGTTGGTTGCCATATACCATACTATCGGTTCGCTTATTACCTAACAATAGGATTGAGAAGAGGTAATACTAATCCTTCATAATTTCTTTATTATTGCTCCTTTTACACTC
This sequence comes from Aegires albopunctatus, assembly GCA_032466395.1. Taxonomy (NCBI): domain Eukaryota; kingdom Metazoa; phylum Mollusca; class Gastropoda; order Nudibranchia; family Aegiretidae; genus Aegires; species Aegires albopunctatus. The sequence goes on from JASKDV010208231.1 coordinate 2,367, forward strand.
AACCTTCGTCACAAAAAACTAATTCAAAACTAATCATATTTTGATAATGAATATTAGTATTAGGAGTTTTCTTTCAAATAATTTGTTTCCCTTCATACGGTTTGTCAAGTTTTGATAAATTTCGCATTTCTGATCTAAAAATAGATTCAGAAAGTAGGTCACAAAGTTGAAAGTATGAAATATTGAATAAGACTTTTTCATCAAAATCTCCATTAAACAACAAATAAAACCATGTATAATTTGTCCACATTTATGCAATATATGTAGTATTAGAGAGCATATTTATGAAAAACCCAAGGACCAAGAGAGTTAAGAGTAGAGCAAAGCCTTAAATTGTATTATTCTAAACACTTAATGTCGTAACACCTGATTTACAGCAATACATGGTTAGTCATATTAGTCAAATATTCATACAGACAGTTTTTAAGATAATGTCCACATACTTTCATGCACGTCCAAATTTATTGAAACATATTCAGTCTTAAAAATCATATCTACACTTATTCGTACACATTCCGTCTTGAAAATCATGTCTGCATTTATTGATACTAATAATACACATTCAGTCTTGAATACATTGCATCCATATTTATCCATCACATTTAGTGTTGTATATCTTGTCCACATTTATTCATACACATTTAGTCTTGAACATCATGTCAACATTTGTTCATACACAGTAAGTCTGTTATCATATGTACACATTTATTCATACACATAGTATAAATAAATTGTTTTAAGCCTTTGTCCTTTCTACAATGTACACTATTGGGATTTGTCTGCTTGCTCCTATGTTCTAATTTAAAGCTGAAGGTAAGCATCAAAGCAGAGGCCCAGTCTTGCCTGTTCCTACAGCCCTTTCTGCTAAAACAAAATGAGATAATTTTCGAAAAAATAAAATCACAAAGGTCTAATAATACGATAAAGGACACCTTCCAACTGCTCACGGAAGCCGCTGAGCCCCATCTTCAAAATAAAGGCAGAGACTTCAGATCTTGGAATACAGGACAAAATCATTTCAGCTACACAATCGAACACCAGGTCATTCAGTTTGTAGAAACATGCCAGGCCAAAAATAAATTCACAGGTATGTGGGTAGAGACACTGGTGAGAGAGCACTGATATTAGGTAGGATATTAACTCCTTTAAAACAAACTGGTCTGCAACTTCAAAGACATCTTCACATTTGTCAAGCACACTGTCAACCATCCTATAGTGCATTTCCTCTGCACTAGTTTCATTCAAAGGTGGACAGGTTGAATGTGATAATTCATCACTTTCATTATCATTTACAATGAGATTTTTCGTTCCTGTTTCGAACAACGAGCTTTGCGGAGGAATAGTATTATCATTGGAATGGTCTTCAACCATAGATTTATCACAGTCAAATGAATTATGAGATGGTGCATTTTGGATTGAACTTGATGAGGGTTTATCAGACAATTCATAATTACTAGAACTTGACTCACCAATGACAGCATCACCAGAACAAATTTCTGATGACACATGCATAAAATTATTGAGCAATGTGACATTACTTGAGCTATTGTTCATCCCCTTTGTATTTGGTTCCTGATACTTGATTTCAGCAGGAATCAAATCAATCACAGAGCATCCTTGCCTACACCCATGGAGGTAATGAATCACAAACTCAAATCCAGAAATATTGATATTTTTAATTGTTATCTCTCTTTTGCATGCCTCCTCATAGTCTCCTCCCAGCATGCTTGAGAAATAAGAAGAGCTCCTCATGATGGTCTCCTTATGAACTTTAAAAGTCTGTTTTGAATCCTCATTGACAATCACAAGACTCAAGTCATATTCCATTGATAAGGCAGTGTACATACATTCAGGATTAGCGTTTGATGGTGACTGTGACCCTTTGGAAGTACAACTTTTTTGTTCAGGAGAAGTTGTTACATTTCTGACCAATTTTGCTGTCGATTTGATGCCATACTGCCCCTTCTTGAGCAAATTGGTAATTTTGATATCACCACTTTTATGTTGATTAAAGTCATTAACAGAGGACGTGTCACGCACATCGGGGCATGGATGGAACTCTGATATTGATTCTACCATCTTGGTTATGCCATTCACATGAACGTAAAGACTGATAGCTGTTATAATGGCAGCTCTTGCCTCTGGAGCCTCGGACAGGAACAGGAAAGGTATCACTTCTTCAAAGCTTGCCTTGGATAGCAACTGGTGTTGACTGAAAGACCCACTGAAATAAAGGTACAAATAGCAGGCAACAATTAGAAAGACCATTAACTAACTTTCAATGAAGAAATGTGTGTTATGTGCATTGAGCCTACTCAAGTCTGAAGAACTTCAGCCCACATGAAAAAATGGAATTTGAGGAAATCGGAGGCCTGCCGCAACCGTCTAGGGGGAACTGAGACAACAGACCATATTGTCCTTTATGGCTCAGTGACAAACCTTAATGGAGGCTATGAGATGGTCCTGGGAGCAGGGGATGAATTCAGGGAATAGATTGATAAATTCAAATTGGAGGTGTATCCATACGATACTTCTTGTCTGAGGCCTAAAAGAGGGCCAACTGAGGGCTCTGTGGCAACCCTGCACACTTTAAGAAGGAATGCATTAAATTGGCATTGCCTATACAATCAGAGCTTACAAAGCCCTTGTGGATATTATGGTACAAAGTAATACATGTACATATAGCCAGGAAATTGGGTGCTAAATCATTTAAAAATGAAATGTTACATCACAGCATGATATTTAAAATTAACATTACTTGGTAGACGAGACTCACAGCCATTACTTACATAACTAATTCCCAGGGTGTGCCATATTATTCAGAATTTTGCCTTAATCTCCAAATGTAGCATGACGCATGGAGAATTTAGCATTAAACATTATTCAGCTGATAAAATATCATGGTGATGTTATGTTTAATATAAACTGAGGATACACCGAAGGTGGGCATAAACAAACATAGAATTAATGTGAAACACACACACACCGAGCCCCCCCCCCCCATTTTCCTCTCTCTCTCTCTCTCTCTCTTTTCCATCTGTAGTAAAATGTTATTACATATTATATAGCTTATACAAACCGAAAATGATGAGCAAAATTGATACATTCACATTACAAACAATGTTAGAATCAAATCAGATGAAGGATAAAGTGGGACAATGAAAACAAAATACAGCTAGCTTACTTACCAAGCAAAAATCAGGTGAAGAAGACTTATAACACATCGCAATTTCTCCTGACTTGATCCACGAGCCAGAATGTGTCGAATTTCTCCATCACCGTACCTTGATAGGGCAATGGAGGATATGCTCCGAAGCAGGCGTAGGGCCATTTGAACTCTAACTTTCTTTCTATTTGAATTAGCATCATAAACCACACCACTGTGACTGGATAAACCATCCTGGGCAGATTGGCTGTCCAGCGACAAACTGGGATGCTGTCTGAAAATAGAGCCCGGTGATGATTTGGATGTCATCCGACTATAGGCGTCATTGCCAAACTCAAAATCCATTCTCTGGCCAAATTCTGACAGTTGAGAGCTGGCCGTGTCCGAATTTTGAGAAGAAGGGATGATGTCATCCAAGTTTATCATTCTCTGTTGCCTGCTGTCAGGACCAGAGGAAAAAAGCACAGGGGGGAATGAGCCATCAAGTTCCTGAATGAGACCTCTGATGATGAGGGCAGGAGCTTGGATAAGAAGGAGCTGCTTGAAGCACAGAGGGTTGTTACATATTCTATTCAGCATCCTATAACAACGCTGAAATGGATTGGGTGCGTGGCTGAGGTAGAACAGGAGAGGTTGGATTACTTGCGGCTGGACCAAATGATGACACAAATTGGTTTTGATGCTGATGGACTCTCTGGATAGGAGAATCATTATGTTAGATTCACTCGTCCTTAAAATGCTTTTAAGTCTATCCCTACTGTTATTGTTTGTATTCCTGGCACCAGAGGAATTATCCTGTCTGATAAAGTTATGTTGGTCACTGTTGCTTGGTCTCAAAGGCACAACATTGTCAGTTTCACTCCGACTAGCTGGGCTTGATTCAACGGAATCCATCAGTGGTGAGTCTTGCTTGACATCATTAAGATTCCCAGTAATATGGACAATACCAGAATCATGGTATGGAGATCTGAAGGGTCTTGGACTTGCAAAGGGAGACAAACTATGCCTTGATAAAGAAGATGATGAAGGGTTGGGGGACAACGATCCAAGTGGGGAATTGATAAATCCATGTGGGGATTTCATGGCTGATGTTGAATGTGACGGTTGTTTCCACCAGGTTTTATAGAAGGGATGAGAAATAAGCCGGTCTTTGCTTTTTTCTTCAAATGTTTTAATGTTTACATTATCCTGTTGTGAACTATCAAACAAGTCTTCACTCGCTGACTTTAAGGACAACTTCCTGTTTTGGTTTGATAGTTCATCAATTGATGAAGAAATATCTTCACTGAATTTGATTTTCTTTCGTGGTTTTTCTTCATCATGACTCTCAATGCAAATTTCTGTTATGTCTTCCTCTGGAATGACATGGCTTGATGAGAACGGTACAGAATGACTTCTTTTTAGATTGATGCCAACCCGGGACTGAGTCTGTTCATGAGAGATTGATCTATCAAGTGCTTGAGGGTTGTCTGTCAGTTGTGAATTGTTCTCAAAATTCTGCTTTTCTTCCTCCTCCTCTTCCTCACCATCTTCTTCGGAAGCTGAATAGATCAATTCTTCTTGAGATAAAGGCACCACTGAAAATTGATACCTTCTAGATGCCCCTGACTCTCTTCCAAATGGAGAGACAGAGCCTGTGGCCGATGAATTCTCTTGGCTAGATTCTTGAGAGAAAGAAATAAGTTCCTGCCTTTCTTCTTGACTTATCAGAGACAATTGAGAATTAAATGACGGGCTCTGTGACTCACGACCTTCATTAAGAGAATGTGGGAAAGGTGAGGTGGAAAAATTAATGCTTAGAGGACTCAATGGTGCTTGAAGATTTAAAGATGAGGGACTGTTGAAAAGGTTGTTGATTCTGCCAAATTCGATAGGGCTCAGCCTATCTGAACTGGCCAAGGACCAAGCAGGGCTGCTTTGAGAAGATCCTGTGCCTCTACTTTGAGGTGAAAAAGTATGAGGATTGGGAGAGTACTTTGGAGATGATGCCACACTGTAAGATGGAGAATAAGCAGGGGAATAGTAAGACATACTGCCACTTAATGGGCTAAACGGGGCTAATTCTTGATTATCAGTGCTAGGATTTGGGGGATGGTTAGGGCTACCGTTAATGCTATGGTTTTCCAAGCCAAAAGATTTACAAGTGATGCCAGAAGAAAATTTTTCAGAGTTCCAGGTCGTTTGTTCCAATTGGTATGTGGGGCTGTTAATACTGAAAACATGTTTTGAAGTTGATGGTTTTGGAGCATTTGAGACAATTTCCATGACCTCGTCATCCACTTTTTCATTGGGTAGTTTATCTTGAGGTGGAATGGTCTCTACCTCAGAAAGTTTTGCATTATGCTCGCTCACCCGTTGAACATCTGCCACTGGGAATTGTGTCTCAGCATTTAGAGATACTTCATTTGCATCACACATTTCCTTTTGCCCTGCATCAGTGCTCATTTCGTTTTCCTCAGGAGCACTGCAATTTTGGTTGTTGTCGATCACATTTCTCTCCAATTTTTGGTTTTCGACCAGCAAAGCCAAAATATCAATGTCCTTATTCAAAGCAACAGTTGGAAATTCAATGTCAATGACTCTTTGCAAATGGCCCATCAAAACAGTGTTGAGATCAAGCTCTATTAATCTGTTCATCGATTTGTCATCATAGAGAAAATTGACCAGTGCACTCAAAAGTCGCTCATACAGCACTGAAAAATCAGCTCTTTTTGGTTCAGAGTTCTTTCTCATATCTAGATGAGAAATAAAAAGCTCCAGGGCACCAGATTCATACAACTTCTGACGATTCACTGATTCTCTAGAACACAAGCATAACACATTCAAGACTGACACAAGTTGGCCTGAGACCTCTTTCCTCGTTTCTCTCATGAATAAATCAATGGCTCCTGCATTTCCCAAGGAGGGCCTGAGATTGCCATGTTCCACAAGACGCATAATAATGGACAAGGCAAGGAAAGCCGCATGACTGTCAGAATCCTCAGCCAAAGTCACCAGTTCTTCCAGAACTCCAGCTGCCAGTATCTCTTCAGCAAATGAAGGACAGCATCTGAAAGGAAAGATATATCAGCATATCAAATATATTATCAAACCTATTATTTTTCAAGAATTTCCTTAGGTCATTTTCATCCGTTTGTAATTCAAAGGATCAGAATTGGCTAAAATTCTTTTAGATTGTAAAGTGAAGAATTTAAGAAAAGGTTTATTCAATTCAGGTCAACAAAATTAAAAAATTAAAAAACCCAGATAAAAATGCAATTGATGAAAGCACATTTTAAAATACTTTGTCCATAGAAAATTGTATTCACCTGAGGGAGCTCATTTGGTTGAGGATTTGCAAGGACTTATCGATCAACTTCTTTTTGTCCTGTTTTAGGACTGATGCTATTGCTGACACAGCCATGCTATCTTCAACAAGTCTCCTGATATTATCACTGGTCTGACCGAGAATTCTAAAAAAAATGGAAATACACATAGTCAAAAAAAAAATAATCCCAAAGCAATTTCATGTAAAATAATCCTTTAAAAAAAAAAGTGACAGCACACAATAAGTTATTTGGTTGAAGGCTCTAGAAGCAAGAAATGTTTTGACTCTTTCATCATTGAAATACATACTCAATCTTCAATTCATAGAGAGGCTCTAAAAAATATAAAAAATTAAACTAAAGGCTTTTTCATTTAAATAACATTAAAAAAAGATAGAAGAATGGGGAATTATCATGAAATGAAGCAGTGGAGAATTTGAAATTACTGGTCTGAGTTTTCCTTAAAACAAAGCTTGATTGCAAATTCAAAACAAGGAAAAAATAATAATGAAATGAAGAGAGTCCTTTAAATCATGTAATCAAAAGCCAGTGCATCAATACAAATCTCTCCTCAATAGTTATACTTTACCTGAGTGACCTAAGGAATGTAGATATGCACTCTTTATCCCGAGTCTCCATTAGCCTTTTAGCAACAAATGCTGGGAATTTCAACTGGAAGATGACATCACAGTTGGATGGGATTTGAGCCAGGTTGGCAATAGACCTCACACCCCGATTGTGAATGCTTTCTGATTCTGATACCATGACCACTTCAGCTAGAAAATCGAAAGGAGTTTAATGATACATTACACTTATTAATAGTTATAAGACAAATCTATCATATACATTTTGTATTTTTTTGAAAATGTTATCGACTCTTTGAAGCATGGTACTTCTTGCCTTTCATCTGATTTTCTATATAGAATTTGTCAATCAAAAGAAAAGGATACAAACAGATAAATAATCAGATAAATATAAATAATATTATTGTAAAAAAAGCAATCAATAATGATAAATAAATTCAAAGGAACAATGTCAGAGAAATAAAACTCTTACCAATAATTGATATACCATCGTTTGCAACCACCTGTTTAAAATAGAGAAAGATAATATGCCAAATTGAGAAAATAATGCGTTTAGCTGCCTAAGTAAGGGCAATATAATATATAATATATATAATACACAATACATAATTGCTATACATTTATCATTATTACTCCAACTCCAACAGCCCCGTTACAGCTTCGTTTCTAATTCTAAGTGCAGATCATCATCTCTTTCTCTCTCAAACTCCCCATCCTCCTTCTTTTTGGCTCAGTTTTCAGTGCGTGGCTAACACTCAGCAAAATAGGCCTGGATTTACTATCACTTTTATTTTCTAACTTAAAAATTTCAAGCCTTTTGAACCCCAACAATTTTTCTGCCAGATCACTCACTTGATATAATCTTATTATATATCTATTTCTATCTAGATCTAGCATCTAAAACTATTGTGCTAGATCTAGAGTGAAAAAAGGCTTAATATATATTAATGGGGTGTGCATTCTTGAGAATTGTATGAAAATGTCAATTACCTCTTAATTAATGCATAAATTCAACCTTAAGTAAAAA
>JASKDV010208242.1:0-19653 GCA_032466395.1 Aegires albopunctatus
AAGCCAGAACAACGGAGTAATGGAGCAATAACGACAAAGAAATGAAACCATAACAACAGAGTAACGAATCGATAACAGAGAAACGAATCGATAACAACTGAGAAACGAATCCATAACAACAGAGAAATGAATCCATAACAACAGAGAAACGAATCCATAACAACAGTGATATTAATCCATAACAACAGAGAAATGAATACACAACAGTGAAGAAATGAATCCATAACAACAGAGAAATAAACCCATAACAGAGAAATGGACCCATATCTCCATCTAGCCGGGGAGATGTTATTTATACAGGCGCCCCGATTTACCTGCCAGTCATTTTGCTGGGCACCTGATGTATTTTCTTAGAGTTGGGTTCACTCTTTCAGCCACACTCCGCCCTCTATGACTGACGCCAATTTTGTCCTCGGCTGCTTATTGAATAATCGCAGCTAACCTCTATATTATTATCTAGAGTCCATACCAAGAAGCTTGGAAGCAACCTGCGACATCAAGTAGGACACAGGTAACATCGGCCCCAAGTGACAGGTGAATTAAGTAGCTGGCATAACGGGTTGTAATTACATGAATGTGTATATTTATGAATCGGTGGCATCGGAAAAAAAAAATGTACATTCTTGATCTTGTGCTTAACAAAAAGTGAAAATTACTGAAATAATTAAATTGAGATTGAATACATGTTTTATGTAGCGTCATGGTTAAATGGTTTGCAAGGATGGCTCACAGTCAAAAGGCCGTGAGTTCGATTCCCATTGGTGCTTGGTCCGACATTGAATCCTCGGGAAAGTCTCTTTAGACATAATTCATCACCTCACTCAGGTTTAAGAAAAGAGTACCAAGAATACGCAGTGAATGGTCTTGTCCTTATGTTAGCAGGAAAGCGCGAATAACCAGCTGCTCCGCTGCATGCTCTTCAGAGAGTGGAGAAGGTACTGGTGTGAAATGGTATGCCGGAGGGATAATTGACTTAAAGGGGCCGTTCACACTTGACGTCAACAAAAATTCCCCCCCCCCCCCCCCCCCCCCCCGGCCCTGGTGGTTGATGTCAATTTCAACATTCTTATACATTACAAACATGTATATGTTAATCGCTTGAATACGTGTAATGATGTGTAAAGCGCATAGCAATGTTAATTCTATTTTGAGAAGTCAAAACACTTTTACTTCTTTTTTTACGTCAATTGTGAATGGCCCCATTAATACATTTCATGTTCGCGTGTATTTTGTTTACCAAATCAACACACAAGTAAGTTTTTTCAAAGCTTTTACTTTTATTTTCAAAAATTATTCTTATAGATTCAAATGTGTATTAAAATAAAAAGTTATCAACGCAGATTAGCAATTCAATGTCATTCTTTATTTAAAAAGCTTATTTCATTGAATTCTGAACAACTTAGGGAAATAATAAAACAAATAAATTTGACTAAATAATGCATGGGTAGTGTCCATCAGTTATTGTAAATTATCTGTTCATAGACCTACCCTGCTATATCATATGACTAAAACGCTGTTCTAATAGACATCACATCTTTGTGAAGGTATTAATTACGATGGTAAATGTAAGAATAGTAAGATAAATAGAGTTTGAGGCGAAGGGATGCTGCCGAAGAGGAAAAGAAGCAATTCAAATAATAAGAATAATAAAGTTGAAAGTTAGTTAATAGTGCAATTATATAACGCTTAGCGCCAATAACCTTAGCCTCTACGCGCTTCACAATAACTGTTTCACTTCCCCTGGCCAACAGTGACACATAATGCATAGGAAAGACTGGCAGCAAATACAATTTTAGGACATGACAACACCGTCATAATGCCTAGATACTCATTCACACCTAAGTCGAGTGAGGTAGATCGGACAAAGTGTCTTACCACACCACCAATGACCAGATGTTATCGAGAAAATCTTGCGTTTAGCGGAAACAATCCCGCCAAGTCACCCAGCTGACCAGTGTTAGTGAACGGTTTGAACTGTTAACCACTAGGCCACTGACGCCCCCAAATACATTTATTAATAATAATAAAAAAAATGGAGAGACGATTTACAGATTTAAAACAAAAAGACTCCCTTCCACTGACGGGATTAAAGAGCCTGACAAACAAAAAACAAGAGTACAGATAGGAAAAGAAATTACACTCAACCTTTAGTTATCTCTTATGACACGCATGGGGAGTACTGGCATTGAGTCCATGCTACCGTCCCAGTTAAGGACCCAGAACCCACAATATTGTAAGTAAGAAAAAAAAGAAGAAATGGATAAAAGAGTAAAATGAGCGTTCTTATACATGTATAGCACATTCCCACTAAATGTGCTCAATGCGTTCTACAGAGTTTTACTGGCAGGCCATTGCAACCCTAATCCTTCTCAACCCCATGGGGTACACAGAGGTGTGACCCAATGAAAGGCGCTTCACTCTAGCATACTGAAAAGACCTTCCTCTACCTATAGCCAGGTACCCATTTTACACCTGGGTATGCTGAGGAAATGCTTGTAAAAATTCTTTCCCAAGAACTCAACATCGTGCTCAACCGGGATTCCAACCTGGGACCTTTTGATCACCAGCCCAAATGTCTACCACTAGACCACGATGTCACAGAATAGGCAGAGAGAAAGTTGGGGAGATGTTACTTGATTCTTATTTTGCTACTGGAAATGATAAACGTTCCCAACTTATAAATAAATGATTTCAAAAAAGTAAAATATTTCACAAATGCATCTCCAAATCATATCAATGTGTATTATATAATATGTATATTAAAAAAAAAAAAAAAAAAAGAAGAAAAGAAAAAAAAGAAAGAAAAGGGAGCATGCATTGCAAAGACGACCCAGGATTTTCTAACTTAAAAGCATTCGGTCTTTCTAAATAAAATGTTTAAGTCAAACAATGCACACAAATGGGGGATAGCCATCAGCTATATGCCTCCCTCCCCCACCTCTTGAGGAAACAAAAGAGCCTGATAGACAGAAAATAGGGGACAGATGGGAGAAGAAGCTTCCATTCAACTGTAGTCGCTTCTTTCAACATGCATGGAGCGATTGGCAACGGTTCTATCATTTCCTCTTAGTTGAGGATTCCAGGAACCACAAGAGCAAAGGAATCTTTGATTATAACTAAATTTACTGACAATTTAATAAACCCAAAACTGACCTAACCTGGAAACAAGTTTTTTTTTCTTCCTTCAAACAGCGAAGATGGACTGACAAACTCTATTATTGCTTACCTTGCATTTTAAAACAAATTTGAAACATTTCCCAATCTACATCCAACGGACACTACAAGTACATTTGTAATGAATATACATGTATTTCAATAAAAAAAAAGTAAAACCAATTCAATTTAAATGCATGCTATAGAACACAATAAACATCATCAGAATGAGCACAAAAGAATAGGATTGCATACTATTATGTACATTGTAATACATGTTAGATTAGATTATAAACGAAAGGAATGAAAGTACAAAGATAATTATACATGTTGTATAAAATAAATCAACTAGAATAAAGTCAATGAAGGACAAATGCGATGCTTCAGTTTAAAAACCTTTATCATCAGGTACATGCACAAACAAAAACAAAAGTGATAAGTTACATGGGATGATGAGGGATGAAAGACAAAAAGCAAAAAGAAAAAGTGAAACTAGATGTAAATGAAGATTATTAAAAGAAAAGAATAGGACAAAATCTAGATCTATGAATAAAATAAATAAATAAGAAAAAATACTTATGGAGATATGAAATTATTATATATATCAAATTAGATGTGAGAACCATAAGAAAAAGAGATTATCTTTTAAACTCTTATCAGTATATCTGGTGCCGTGTTCTTAGCATGGTTGACTTGCAATCTAAGATTTGTGCTGTGCTGGTGCTTGGTCCTTGGAAAAAAAATCTCTTCACATTTTACATCAATTTACCTAATTGTGCTCAGGTGTATAAGAGGGAGCGGATAGCTCAGTGGTTAAGGCGCTTGCCTACCAAGCCGAAGGTCCCTGATTCAAACCCATGCAGGCTTGAATTTGAAATCCAAATGTATTTTCAGGTTTCCTTTTGCCCCTATCCTACCTAAGTTGCTAGGATAAAGAGTGCCAAGTCCTATCAAAGACGGACTATAATATCAAAGGTCTCATCTGTATAATATATGTATGTAAAAGAACCCTTGGTTGTTTACAAGGCAGTCTAGGAAAAACCGGATATCACCAAAGTAGTGGATATGGGTAAAATTCAATGCAACAGCAAGTGTGCCGTTTTCAAATGAAAGGCAGTAACTGCAGGCCAATCGCCATTGTATTTACTGCCTTTCTTTTGAAAACAGCAGAAGTGCTCAGGTGTATAAAGACTACCCAGTATAGACAGAACATGATATCTTCTGTAGGCTAGCAGCAAAGTACTGAAAATTGGCTGCTCTACTTATACTCTCTTGAGAGTTGAGAAAGAAAGTGGGTGAAATGTCCTGCCAAGGGAGATAATTGATGTAAAGCCTGGTCTTGGGCAGTTAAACAGATTACATGTATAAACCCATCGTTATCTTGTTGGCATTTATTATCAAATGTGTTCCAATCGTAATTGTTTATTAAGTCGATAACTCTGATATATGAGAGTTATCCAATGCTTCATCTAAAGTGCAACACCAAAATAAATAGCAAAACAAGGAAATATAGTGCCTATATCATGGAGGAGGTTAAGGAAAGATGCTGGAGAATCTAAGGAATCTCCTTTGTCTAAATGAACAAGAACCCAATTATAGTTATTTATAGTATAGCAATACACTGGATGCCATAGTATAATACAAACACAGGTGGATGGGTCACATGGAGGACAGTTGATGCAGAGAGGATGGAGACAGGCAGGACATGGAATGAGTTATGATGGCACAAGACATGAAAGAATGGAGGAAGTGGGGGATAACAGTTGATATAGTGCTACAATACTGGAATAATATGCAAAGGCCTAAATTGATAAAGCATTGACAAACATTAAGCCAAGCCATACCATACCCCCTTTATCACATGACGCTATGTACTGCCTAGTGTTCTACGCTCTGACAGCTTACGCTTTGTAGTTGTATAATTTGACACCATAACCTATGCACAGCATGTCTTTGATGGAAATGATCAGAGTTCATTTCTGCACCAGCTGTGCAGAGGACACGCATACATACCAGTCTAGCAATAGATCCTTTTCAACAAGGAAAATTTGGGTTCGTTCAATATATTTGAACAGACAAGAAGTTGGCAAGTATCATTCATACACTCATTGAAAATAGAAAGAAAGATGGCGATGAAAACAAATATTTTTTTCTTTATTTTGCAAGAATGACACTTGGATTCAGGTAGTGGTGACTGGAATAAAGAAACGTACACTCATTCTCACCTTCACAAAAGGTGGATTCTATAAATAGGTCTAGAGATTTGGAGAGGAAAAAGACTGCTGATATCCTGTTTTGATCCCACAGAGGCAATTCCAGATAAAGAGAAAAGCACGGGAAACTGTTCATTTCCCATCAAGCCGCATTGATGCCATGACCCAGCTTATAAAGCATTGACCTAGATCTGACGTGTGTCCTCATCATGGCTTTATCACAATTTGCCGTCTGTCTAATCGGTCTCTCTATTTTACCTTTAACAATCTCCTCAACACAACTTGCCTGATCCTGTCTAATTAGGGCCTTACAATGACATTCACATTGACAACAATCTAGATCTACCTACACCGAAATAGATACACCTACAGGTACAAATGTAAACTTTTATGACCAACGAGAGGTCAAAGGCCCGAATGATAATAACATAAAGCAAAACTATGAAATATCTCAAAAATTTTCTAATCATCATCATCAGTATCTTAAAAAAATATAACGAAAGGGAGATTATTGTGCTTCTTTGTCTCAATTAAATTTTTACCAAAGCGCAGACTGACTGGCAGATCTAAGAAATATGGAAATGTATTTGGTGGATTGATATATATGCGTAAATTATTATTTATCAAAATCAATATGTTTTTGTACTTAATTAATTCAAACAAGCTTTTTCAAAATTTGAAATCATACAAGACCTCCCTTGTCCTCCCCATATATCTTTAAATAGATGGTCCTCTTATTCTTCCGTTCTCAAATCTATAATATTGGGAATTCCTGATTTCGTTATACTTTTTGTCTTGTTCAGCCACAGAACTGTCGATGGAACACTTTTAAACTTTGGCTTTTACAAATACCTCTAGATCTAGATTCTAGATTGAACGATGTACATTATGTAGGATGACATTGCATGATGGGCACATGTAAAATCAAGACAGAAAATCTCCACTAAATCTAGCAGATCTAGAATCTAGATCTTGATTCTTCCATCCCTGGTTCGATCTACACAGGTAGTCTAGGATCCCCCAACTAAATCTAGATCTAACTTATATCTAGATTAGATTTCTAATCATTTTCATATGGGTCTGTTTCATTTTCATAATATTCAAGGTGCACATGTAAATGAATCTCCACCTAGACTTAGAGATGCATTGCATAGATCTAGAACACATGTATAATAGTCAATGTAAACCCAGTAGCACAGCACCCTCATACTCATTGACACACAGCTACAAAATCTAAGGTAAAAATACCACTCCTGGTTTGAAAAGTGACTGATTTCAAGAGAAAATCGGTTGATTTTTTTTTCATGTCGAGACTAAAACATTCAAATAAATTAGATTCTCAATGAAAACAGATGAGCAGAAAATCAAGCTCTGTGTCACTGGATGTAATGTATCACTGTACTACACTCACTCTGTACTGTCTGTAGATTTATCTCTTAAACTAGACATTTAGATCTAGATTCTCAAGCCACCCTGGCAAAATTTGAAATTCAATTCCTACCATGACCTAGAAGTCTATAAGGAAATATGTACCACAGAATCTTCATTATGTTGAAGGCAGTAGAAAAAGGAAAGAAGAAGAAGAAGTCCTTTAGACAATAGATTTTGTTACTCTGTGTCACTGGTAGTATTGTGTCATTGGAGAGATATATGCCATGTTTTACTGTCAATGTGGTTTACAAATCTGCCCTCATCCATTGATAGTATGTATTGTTTAAATAAAGCAACATTATCAGAATCAACTAAGCAAAATTGTTTCCCCGCCATACTGTAGGGGTTTCCACTTGTAAGAAGAAAAAAATAAACCAAATCAAAATCCCCAAAAATCAAAGTTATAAGTTAATTAAATGTTTGTGGACCCAGTTTTAAAAAAATCAACCAACTAAACAGATCTGCCCCCATACGACAAAATGACAAATATCACTATATTTCATTCATCAAATGTTGTCTTTTGTCATATGAGGGCAGAGATAGTGGGAAATGTTACACAAATTTAAAAGCCTGTGTGATAAATTAATATATAAAATCAATCAAATAAAAAATGCTTTTCATAGGGAGTTCAATATCGTAAGGAAACTCAATGAAATGGTTGGATTTCCTAATGATAATCATCATTGGTGATATATTTAGATCAATCAATCCTTCAAACAGATCTGTATATATATGTAAATATACAGATCGAACTGATCTAGCTGTATGAAGGACCAATCCAGTAAAAGTTCAGCCCGAAAATTAAAATTTTCATCTTATTGCAATACTGTGTCATCTCTAAACCATAAAGCTGTTGATCACAATTGAATATAAGACATCATAATATCGTCAATGGAATCACAAACGGATGTAACAACCCACAAAAAACTTTTTTGGAAGTAGATAACTTTGAATTTTTTTGGGGGGTGGTTTGCTACTCTTCTCATTCCATATGTTAATGTTATGACATGATATCTATAAATCATCATTAAATTTCAATATGGCTTTTTAGCAGGTTATAAAAAGTAATGAAAGTAAACATCATCTCAAAAGCAAACATATGGGTTACATCAATTCGTAAATCCAGTGATGATATTTATCCCTTTTTTTAAAATCAAAATATTCTTGAGCAAACAAATGATTCAACATAAAACATCTCCAAAAGATCAATCTATCAACATTAATCTGGCCCTGTGGAAAATTGCATTTAACGATTCTAACAATTGCAATACAAACGAGATGTAATTGCTCTTAGAAATAGCAAAAATTGAAATAAAATGCCTTGTCTCGTTAACACATGTACTAGGATTGCTAAAGAAACCAAAACTGCAAAAGGATCGCTAGCAATGGCAAAAATTGCATATAGTGGTAAAAATTGCAATAAACAACTTGCAAAATGGTTGCAATTTTCCAAGGGGCCAGGTCAACTTGCCCTTGGCCTTTCATTTCATGCCTAAATAAAAGAATGTTAATCTTCTGTAAGCAAAAATGACACCAAACAATATGTTAAGTGAAAGGAAGACTTAAGACTGATCAATAATAACAATAAATGTTAGTCTTAAGAGAGTGTGCAAGTATAAGTATGTGAGTGAGACAGAGAGAGAGATAGAGAGAGAGAGAGAGAGAGAGAGAGAGAGAGAGAGAGAGAGAGGGGGGAGGGGGGAGGGAGCAGATGCAGGAGCTAGTCCTTCATATAATACAAAAATCTTTATAAATCATCATAACATGGACTATTTAATGTTTAATAAATACATGTCTCAGGGGCTAGATATCTTGCTATCTAAATCGAAGATAACTGCCCTTACTTGAAGTGATGATCATGGATGATATAAAGAACAAAGAGCTTGGACACAAATATATGTATATGTTATCTTAATTTGTATGAGGGAAACAATTCTTTATGAGTTCTGGCAATGTTAAAGAAAAGCAATTAACTCAAAAGTAATATAAATATTCATAGACTACACAAAATTTATTCAAAGGAAGGAAGAGGAAAAAGTAAAATGAATTAAAAAAATAAAAGAAGAAAATTGAACCAGCAACCAAGAAACTGGCCAAAGCCTAGAATTTATTAATGATAAATTCTTTATGCTTTTTATAAGAACTAGAAACAAAAACTAGTGAGCGCAAAACTTAATATAATAAGCCTATTCAAATTCTTATAAAAAGACCTGTTAAAGGCAAGTAAGCAAGGTGTATGACTATCCCTTTAAACAAATTAAAGAAAAAGATAATCTGAAGGTATTGGCATGCTATAACGTAGTTACTATTATATATTTGTATATATCTATATTTACAGGTAATTGTTGACCATGCTGCTATTGAAATGTTTGAATTTTGCCAACTTTGAATGGAACGATGCAACAGGATGAAATCAAAATATTATGACAACTATAGTAATAATAATGATAATATAGTTCTCCCTCTTCACATAATGATGTCATAAAAGCTGAGTATATTTTCCGATAAGAGTGAATGAAGAGTGGAAAGGTAATACTTTTGATTTTGTATCAGGTATGGACTCTAGATCTAAAAATATAAATCATCTATTACATCATTTATTTATCTCCTCATACCTTAACATTTATGAGTCAATTAGGATTATAATAGTAAAGAGGTCTACTAATCAAACTGCAAGATTACATTGAAAGATAAATGAAGCAAGAATAAAGCTAATAATAATAATATAATAATAAGTTCATCCATGAATGAATTTTTTTGGGTTTTTTTTTAATCCTTCTTGTATTGCACCATGGTGTAAATGCTTTTAGACAAAAAATTTATATCCTATCATATGTTATCTTGATCTGATTGGGATGATAAGTCTAGGAAGGAGAAGATTGCTGCTACCGATAAGTGGACAGAAGTGTTGAAGAAATGATGCGAAAAGTGATATCTAGGTCTAATACATGATTGTGACATAAACATATTCAACCCATCTAATGCAAACAAAAATATCATGTGGTGAACAGAATAGCCCATGCTCGTACAGAATTCTATGATCAAATAACGTAGTATTGGGCATTATCCTTAAAAAATATTATTTGCATTGACAACTTACACAAATGAAAAAATAATTAATAACATAAGAACTAGGAAATATGATGATGGAGGCAAATGTTGTAAGGCAGCTGAAAGTTGGAAACCGAGAATCCATAAAATGGAATGGAACGATGCAACAGGATGAAATCGAAATATTATGACAACTGTAGCAATAATAATGATAATAATAGTTCTCTCTCTTCACATATTCTGATGTCATAAAAGCTGAGTATAACCATAGACAAATGGGATACCAGTTGGAACTTTTCTTTGATAATCTAAATAGTCTTCCCCAAAGAAGTTTAACAGGGAAATCTCTTCATCATATATCCGTTCATTGAAAAACCGCCATGATACCAAGGCATAGCCAACCAAGCAAATTGGGTTGCATAGGATAATCTATGAAAAAGAAACAAAAGAGGAAAAAAATGAATGATCTCAGATTATTGTATTTATCACAATGGTTAAGATAAAGAAGAAAAAAAAAGAAAGAAAAAGGAATACATTTTTTTGTTAATAGCAACAGGATGATCATGGTGTGCACATTCTAACAGTAAAATGTTACCTCCTGAAGCCATGCCCACTTGTTGAGTGGGGTCAGCAGCGGTCACCTGCATCCTTGAGATATCAGATTGCATTTACATGGTTTAACAGAAAAAATTTACTCCCTAATTTGACCTCTTTGTATCTATCATACTTCAGTGCCTATCTTAATGCATTTATTGCATTTGAGCAATCACAATCAGATCTTGCATGATTTTGTGAATTTTCCATCTTTTATCTTTTGCGGTCTTGGAGATATTTCAACTTCAAATGTGGGTGGAGATATTCTAATTAAATCTAATTGCCTGTGAATGAAAATCAAATTACCGCCTTCTTTCATAGTTTCTTTTGTAGCTGCCCCTTCGTTGTTGTTGTGCGCAAATATCAAACTTATTTTAGTAGTAGTTTGCGAGGAATATAGATTTTTCTTAATCTTAGTCCTGGTTCATACAGCAATATGCCAAATAGCTCTGAATAATGTCTTTATAATTGCACATATTTGAAATAGATTATTTATTTAACCAAATATGTTCAGATTTAGCTCTTCAATTGTGTGCAGGGTTAATCTTTCTCTTTCCTTGAGCAAAAGTATAAATTCTCAGAAACATTCTAGCTACACTCATCTCGGATGTCAAAAGATTCTAGCTACACTTGTCTCGGATGTATAAATAAGTGCCGATTTCACAATCGAGGTAGCAGGGTAATGTACAGCAATCACTTGTGGGAGTTATGGTTCATTTAGTTTCATTATTTCATATAACTGTATAATTTGCTTAAATTTGTATGATTAACTTCTTAACATGTATGTATGTTATTGTAAAACAAAATAGTAGATGAAACAAAGGAATATTTTTATACATCTACCTGAGTGCCTAAGCTCCATAAATACCATCCTACATAGCTGGGATGTCGGAAGAGACTGTAGACTCCACGAGTGACTAAAACATGACCATCATGCTTTGTGTGTTGTATATGGTGATTAAAGTTTGTTCGAGCGGTGAACATACTTAGTTTTCTTAACATCTCCCCACCAATGGTCATGACTGCTCCAAAAAGACTGAGCCATCTCAGCTGTTTAAGGCCTGTAACATAGAAAAGAGAAACAAGTCCCAAGAGTGTTGATTCACATCAATCAATTGATTTGCTTTCTATACAGGTTGCCACAATTTGTTAAGTCCAAACAGAAGGCCCACGATAAATCTGGACCAAACTGAGGGATGTTACATAAAAGGTTAAAGATGCCATCTTATGGTCACTAAATGCCTTTATTTTTCTACAGTTAAAGCATCAGAAGGCCAAAGAACCCCCCCCCAAAAAAAAAAACAAAACAAAACAAAACAACAAAACAAACAACAACAACACGACCACTGAGCATCATATGTCATTGTAAAAGCAGCACTAACAAACACAGGCTAGTTATGGACATAATCTTGCCAAAGGGTTCAGGGTCTTCCAGTAAGATCAAAACCCAAGTTCTTACCCCTGAGAATCAAATGTATTATCAAATCTATTTCGCCACCAAACTCAACCTTTATCCATATATAAAAATAGAGCCTGTCTAAGGAATACTTTAACCCTAATTTAAACTAAAACAGAGAGGTATTCAGAATTTTTAACAATTAATAAATCCAAATATTATCACGTTCTTTATGCCATGTAATATGTAATAAATGTTTTGAATATTCCCTTTAAGTCCCACTCTACTATATATACATAGTTCTTTTTTATATTTCAAAGTTTTGTTTACTTATGCAGATTGTCAATTTTAGCTTATATATATATATGGACAATTCCACCTGGTTCGCTGACAAAATTACACATGACATAATAATCCTTGAATAAAAGCAATTTGAATGTCAATAATAACAAAACTTAATGTGTTCATTGAATTTAACTTGTAGAAGCTTGGATAGGCATGTCAAGGCCAAAAAATCAATTTGAAGGTAAGAAAAGTACGTTGGGAATACCCCCCCCCTGATTTTTCACAATGAAAATCTTACATCTAATCTAACTAGGGGTATAGATCTAAACAAAAATACCCCCCACTATTCAATAATTACAGTTAATCTAACTCATTTAAGGTTCAATTTAAAGTTAATCTATCTTGTAAAAGTCAAATTAATTGTCAAGGTTAAATAATACTTACTATACGTAACTATAAAAAAATTGGTCTTAATCATTACTCGTGTTGTCCGGTTTTTTCATAAAATTGTACCGTGAATTTCTATCAAACGAGAGAGAGAAAATCATGGATTTTGTGTTGTATCATTAACATTACTTATGTCAACTACAGTGTGAAATGCGGTTTTATTGACCGACGAGGAAGTTATTGTGTTTATAGCATCGATGGTTTTATTAATGTCCGCTTGTTACGATTAAGATCTGACCGTGTAGTTTCGTTCTCTAAAGTGCAATGGCAGAATTGAGCCTCGTTTTCGCAAGCCCCCGTTGTAAACGAGAGTTTCGGCAACAGGCTTTTCCATTCAAGATGGCAGCCTCCACAGAGCTTGAGTCTTTGTGTTTTTGTCTGCGGGAAATCTAATTGTTACGATTAAGTCTTGAGACACAATTTTCTCGTTTTTCTTGATTAATTGCAATTTCTTATTGATAAATTTGGTGATTATGAATTTGTAAGAAAGAAATGAAATAAAAAATGTGATAGTCTATGCACTGGTCATTCACTACTTAGATTTATCATGCTAGAAAGAAGCTGACACTGATATGCATCATGTCCTGTTCACGATTAAGACATTAGATCTAGAAATATCTACTTTAATTTCACCCTAGCTAATTAACAGTGTTATATACAATAATGAAGAATCAAATAAGTTATGAAATATTAAATTAGGTCTTTAAAATTACTTAAATCTGCTTGATAGAAAAAGAGATCAATATTGCCCATCTTAAACATAACACAGATGACATTACAAAATGTCCTGTTACATTTAAGACCAACAAGGCGTTTTTATTTCAGGTTTCAGTGAATACTAAAGCTTAATTCTAGTAAACTATTTAAAAAACAGGGGAAAATATTTTGCATATTGTTTTTACACACCAAAAAGCATTAAATCAATTTTATTTGACAAAAAATAGGTAATTTTACGTCCTGTTACAATTAAGATGTGATTTGAGATTATCTCTATAATACCAAACTATGATCAAATTAGATAAGATTTAATGTGTCAGAGTGTTTGAATCATCTTAATTCTTTTATTTGATGACCCTTAAGAAGAAAATATTTGTTTTTAAGTATGCAGTTTGATTTAATTGTGGTCTTTATGAAGTACTTTTTTGTCCTGTAACAATTAAGATTTTCCTTTGAAGCTGTGTTCAAGTGTATGAGTTTATGAATTATTTCATTTCTTTGGATGAGACATTTTGGTGGATAAATTTAAGAAAATCATCAAAACACAATTATTTTGTTTGCATTTAGCCAGTTTTGTGCTGCTCTTTTTTGTCCTGTTATGATTAAGACTGGGGCAATGCTTATAAAGTCATGGTCAATATAAACAAAACAGTAGTACTTGGAGATCTGGCTTTCAAGGGTATGAAACTTGGAAGTTTGAAGTACAACATAATTTGGTGAAATATGACATTTAGACCTCAATGTAAGATTCTGTCAACGAACCAGGTGGAATTGCCCATATATAATATATTTGTGGAAGGCTAACTACAGAGCTGCCAACTTTTCATAAACTTAAAACATATTTTCTGCGTGGACATACGCTAACACCCATTTTCACAAGAATAAAAAACCCTGTAGCAATGAATAAAAACATCAGGAGAGGTAATATTGAAGATGCCTTATCTTCCTCACGGCTGTCCTAAGCCTAATTAATGGAGAGAAAATGACAAACAGAAATTTCACCCAAGTTGAAATTAATAAGATTATCAATTTTTTTTTTGGATTGGTCAAATCGTACTTAGTATGATTTTACCCTTTAGGTTGGCAGCTATGTAACTATAATAAGCTAGACCATCTAATTAAGAACAATTTTAGCCTTGATATCTAAATAATGATGAATATGAGGAACCACATCTTTTAACAAAATTTACGATTTTTCAAGACCTTTTCAAAAGATGCTAAAAATCTTATATGTGAAACACAATACATTTTAAATACCAAAGAACAATGATTCAAAGCATCATTTCCATTCTCATACAATTGAATAAAGGAGATAGGAATTGGCTTGTCACCATAATTAATGGCAATCAATATTTTGAAATAATGGGTTTCTTGCCTATAGCTTAATAATGTCTGTCAGGTACAAAAATGTCTGTCAAAAAGGACAGCTGGAAAAAAACCCCAAAAAAACCCTGTTCAAGTGGTCTTAGGAAAATTTAGAAATTTAAGAATTTCTCAAGACATGGATAATGGGTTCCCAAAACTAATCCCCCTACCCCCCATATACATGTACCGTAACTCATTCAGTGGTATTGACAAGTTTTCTCGCTGGCCTTAAGCCCTGCCCATTTACTACTGAAGAGTATTCTCGCATTTGAATTTATTTCTATCCATAAATATACATTTTCATCCAATCCAACAAAGTTAAGTTAGCAAAAGGCATCCTGGGTAGGCTTGTTCTTTCTTACTCTTGTCATTTGATACTAGGAATTTTGATGTTATTTTAATGATTTTCTCTCCAAATATAGCCAACTTCTCCTCACCATAGGAACATTGCCACTCAATATACTGGGGGTGTTCACTGATATTGGGCTCAGCACTGAATGAGTTAAGAACTGTTTGATGTTCTAAATGCTTTTTAAGTGCTTTAACAACAAAATTGAACTTACTTTCAAATAATTTTGGAATGAGTTTGTAAACAATATCTTGCAATGTTCGATCAGGCCGTAGAAGAAGTAATGGATGTGTTTCATGAACTTTTAGTTGGCATTGAGGACAGTGCTTACAGCTCATAAGATACTTGACAATGCAGCTCTTGCAGACTAATAAAGACAAAAGGTTCTTGATAACCAATATTCTTTGAAAATAAAAATAAAATGATTTATTATCCCCAATTTCTTGTGAGTCCCACGCGTTGTAAACAAAACCAGTTGATGTCAATAAATATTCCTTTGCATATTGTTAACAGATTCACTGAAAATAATAAGATCATCCGTATATAAAAGGCAACTGGTTTCGCTATTATTAGTCAATAGCTCAACATCTCCTTTACCTTTTCATAATTCTATTTACCTCTTTAACAAATTCAGAAATAAACATAGAGAACAGCAAACAGCTTAAGATACAACCTTGCTATACCCTTGAAATATTCAGTCAAACATAATATAGTCATTGACATCCCCATCATAAGAACTACGCATGATTTTAATACAAGTCAGCACGTTTTTGTACATTTGTTTAATAAAAGTTAACATAATATTGCCCTCGATGCCCTTGCTCTCCACAGTTTTCCATAACAAAGATCTATGAACCCAGTCAAAAGCTTTAAAAAAAATCAACAAACTATACATAAAACTGACCACTTGATTTCCCTAAGTATTTTTGAATCAAAGATTGTAGTATGAAGATACTTTCCGATCATTTAGCTTTTTATAAAAAATATGCACCATTTGATTATATAATATCATATGTAATGCAATGTTTACTAATTAATGAATGCAGAATGTTGATATTACTGGTCTACCACCCAAGAATAATTTGTTACATTTGAAAGTATGTAGTGATAAATATAAAGATAATGAGTATCATTTTCTTTTTCATTGTAAGAAATTTAATAATATTAGATGCAGATATATATTTCCCTATGGTAGTAAATATAAATCAGAAAATACCATTTTTAGTAAACTTTTGCATGACCACAATGTTAAATTGATAAATAATACCATTTCATACATCAAAGAATTTGCGATAATAGATACACAATTATAGCAATATTTATTATTTATTAGTATTGTTACTAATATGATTTTGATTCTGACTATGATAATGATCATTATTATGATTATTATAAATATTATTATTATTGTTGTTGCTATTGTTATTATTTTTATTGCTGTTGTTATTGCTACTATTGTTGTTGATATTGTTATTATTGTTATTATTGTTATATTATTAATACATGCATTATCACTATCATTATGTATGTAGATCTGTATGTGGCACATGTCAAATTTAATTGTTTCTGTATTAGTAAATTGTATACTTTTGTTACTAGGGCCAATGGCCTTTAAAACTGAAATAAAGAATTTGAATTTGAAAGGCAACATGTAGGGTAAAAAAATGGAAACTGAGTTGACATGAAAATTCTAATTGTTTAAGCTCATAACCATTCATTTAAAATGTAGCAGAAAGCGCATAAAATGCAGAGCTCTAAAAAATACATTTAGTTCAAACCCATGATTAAAATTGTCCTTTAAATTTCAACTTTACATTTCCAAAGTAGCAAATTGCAAGGAAAGCAGAAATTGTAATTAGAAAGAATCTTAAAAATTCATTCATCAATTGATTTTTTAAGTAAAGACTTACATGTGTGCAAACATTCTGTAATAGTTGTTGCATCTATAAAATATCCAGAGCACAGGGAACATACAACATGAGGATTGATATCCTCTATGAGAATCTTTAATTCCTGTAAAACAAAATGAGCAATCTTAGAATTATCATCCTCAGCTATGGACATCTCTATTAACTAGATGAAGCAACTCACTCTTTGGACACAAAATTAAGATCTAATGTGAAGGAAGCTGAGAAATGAATAAGAATTTATTTTTTTTATTTATCAGCATTTCCAGATTCAGTGAAAGATCATTTGAATAGAATTGTGAATTGAATTTATTCTTAATCATGTAGGAATTGGGCTTATTTAGCATTGGCAATAATTCAAATTATGAATAGATGTTCTACTCAAGGCTTACTGGTATAAGATCACCCCATAAATCTGACGTTTAGTTTTATAAATATAAATCAAACAGATAATTCATATTTTAATCACGCACCATATACAGATTTCTTCTTAAAACTATCTAATGCTTTGAAATTTTAATAAAAAATAGATATCCTTCTTCAAATAAACTGACAAACTCAACTAGGTTAAGTATTGCTGCCAATATGCTAAAAAAATAATAATAATGATGCATTTAAATCTCTTTGCAAAACATTTCTCTACCATAGATCGTCCTAAGCACTAATCCAATGCAATGCACAGCTTTTACAAAAGAATAACAAGTGGACAACACATCCAACAGCAGTCTTGTTAATCACAGACCAGTGATTTACTTGGTGTGAGAAAGCGTGAGGACATACCAAACCGTTAAACTCAAGGAATGGGGATTGGCAGCTCTGCAGTGAATAATGTGAACGAAACAATCGATGAGTAAAAAAATGCCCCTTCCCTCTCTCCTCTTTTTTCCCCCCAAGCTATGGCCGATGAAGCTGACCAAATTCAAGACTTTTTCAAGACATGGCACTAGGATCTTTAAAAAAGGCTAATTTTAAAGACTTTTCAGTCTTGAATAGCTTTTGTTTAAAATTCAAGACTTACGTACGGACTCTGGTACTGTAAGATTGAGGGTGATCAGCTAGTTAATTCAAAAATAATTCAAACATTTGTTGTTTCTTCTCAAACTATATATATATATATATATAACTGATGGAAAATGAATTTTACAACTTACCTCATCCATCTGATTTGCTTTGAGAGCATGAAGTTAAAAGTGAATATTCATCAAAACATTCTGAAACTTGAAATTGCAACCAGGTCACAGATTTAAAGTTATTTGTTGTTATGATTGCAAATTTATGACAGAAGCTCACATTATCAAACAGCTGTTTTCTGTGAAAAAAACACACAACAAACATCACAATCAAAACATAACATTCTGAATAATGAATTAGCCTCTATGATCGCATATATTAGACATTTGAGTTAGGGTCTCAACACAGCGCATTCCACTCCAACTCTATTTCCATTCCTCTCAACTTTCATGCCCTTTCAATTCCACTTTTGTTGTGAAGTGAATGAAAGTTGTCATCTCTCAAATCCACTTCCATTCAACAGGCAGTGTGAATGCATTGAGCCTCATATAAATAGAAAACAAAGTATTTGTTCCCCTGTATTATAATTTAGAGAAGGCCAATATATTATGGTGAATACCATCATCATCTCGATGAAGTTTTACAAGTTAGCGAAATATTTGCAACAAAAATCCTGTTTGAATAAACAATTATCTTGTTTTATCGTAACCAGAACATTTTTGGACAGCAACAATTAAAACCTTGTTTGCCGCATTCATTGTTGACAAGTTTGTTTTAATAAAATCTATCTAGGCTAGGCCTATATTAAATTAAATTAAGCTTTTGGTAGGCGGTACTGTTGATCTAGATCTATCTGATGCAATCAAGGTTTGTGGAATCCAAGTTGGGAGAATTTTAGTGCGACAGTAAAATCATTTTTGTAAGATGGAACAAGTGGAGTCTGCCTGGAACTGGAGTGGAAACTGAAACGGGAGTAACTGCGTCAGGCAGCAAAGGTGAAATAAGTCGTCCAACTCCTAACTTGCAAATAAGTTAAAATGGAATTGATGTGGAGTTGAAATCAATTGCACTGCGTAGTTTGGGCTCTAGATCTAGATCTAGAAGGCTAGACCTAAACTTTGTTGCTCTCAGCTTCATGAAAGTACTAGATTTCTAGATCTCGATCTACCTCTTTCAAGCCACTTTCATCTTGCCATAGATAGATCTAGATCTATATTAGAAATCTAGATCTTAGATATAGTTTAGGAAGTGCCGATTGCAACTGAGTGACTCGGTCACAATTGATACTGTATCAATTGCGACTGAGTAAGTAGGAGCTCTTTTGCTGAAAAAAGTAGCCTGCGTAAAACTATCTGATGGCATGGCTAGTCTGTCATCAGTCATCACTTCGACTTCTCATTCAGTTACAAATAAAAAAAGAGAGCAGAGAGGAGAATCTAAGAATCAAGATCCAAAACATATACACCCAACATAGACCCAATCAAATAAAATAGACCTATAGAAAGTAACGACAGTACCGACATTTTGGAGATACAAAATTAAGCCACAATGGTTCGATCGATCCAAAATCTAGATGTAAGCAGGATTATATATGTGACCTGAAATGGCAACCCCTGAAAACAAGAAGAAGAAACTCACGACTGTCAATGCTGTGCAGGATAAAGCATGGTAGGGTAGCAATATCAAACCCAGACCTCCAACATCCAGTAAGAACATCAAGAACATCTCATTCCA